>WWET01005183.1:0-41847 GCA_011038615.1 Limnodynastes dumerilii
AATTGGCATTTTCTAACCGGGGACTGACTACCCGTTCACACTGAGCCAAAAACCCAGGATATTGCAGGGGCAAGCCCAGGTCGAACGGTCACACCTGCCGCTGAATCAGACATGGGTTTTAACAAGGGTTATTCCCATGTCTGACCCATGTCGCTGGCAGTGTAAAGAAGTGAAAGAAGCTGATCACCCAAAAAAGACCCAATCACATTTGTTGCTATCAAACCCCCATTTTTTTATAAAAAAAAAAGTTTTAAATAAAGAAAACCATTAAACTAATAAAAAAAACTTAAAAAATAGGAAAAAGGACTTACCTGTCCTGCGACGCGGCTGACTGCATGCGCAAGACTTCATTCATGCATCGCATGAATGAAGTCACGCGAGAACACGGAGGATCATCGCGGGACTTGCAGGAGAGGTGAGTAGTGTAGTATTGTATACCCCATTCTATTCTATAGTCTATACTATTGTATACCCTATTCTATTGTATAAATAGAATATGGTCCGACTAGCACAATAACTAGCTAGAAACATGTCCATATTAATTGTTCTTGCATGTCCTTACTTACTATGTTTTCATTTCAAACCAGATAAAGCAAACTTTGAAACACTGCCACCAATGTGCAGTATGGGCCTGATCCAGACCTACGATGTCGCGCTGTGCATACTAACGCACAGTGTAACATCAATGCACTCCCCCTGTCCTTTCTTCCCTAACTGTAGCGTAGTTACAGTGCTCGTAAGTTTGGAACGCCCCTTCAACAGCTACTACTCTACAGTTAGGGAACGCCTGATTCTCACCAAGAGAATTCCGTAGTTATGCCGGTAAACATCTGCCGGGCGCATGCGCAGGTCGGCTAAACAGACGATCTTACGCCCGCCGTAAAAACTACAGGCGGCGTAGCTCTGGATCAGGCCCTATGTATCTATTAATGTCATTTTGAGAATTTCTGCTACCTTTGCAGTGTTTTTGCTACCTTCCTCACTCAATTTTCAACAAGATTCTATATGCATATTCAAACTACTGTTTTATTACAATCACACCAATGGATACTTGGGCATAAAGCAAATTCAATCTGAAACAAAATAAAAGGGCTTCTTAAATAAGCATCTTAGGATCAGCTTGTAACAAATAATATTTAAAACATTTCTATAAATGACCATTGGATTTTAGATAGTGATTGCTTTGAACTGGAGAAACTGTTTTTTTTTGTTTGTTTTTTACAAAAATATCATTGTTTTACTGTTATATTTAAGTACTTTTCATAAAAGTGTTATTTAACCAAGCAGTAAGTGGATACATGCCAAATAAACAAAAAGACTAATCGCATTTTCTAATGCAAACATTGAAAGGTGAGTTCACGTTTACCATCCACATGTTGCGTCAAATTAGATAGGGCTCTTTATGTTGGCAATATGTAAACTAATTCTCCATTTAAAAGTTATGTTGAAGTCAAGGTTCTCAGCAAGCTAATTTTACTCTTAAACAAAGCACAGTTTCAAGCTATTCTTGTTAACCATCCACCCTCCTTCTTTTCCTTCAGCACCTCAGATTTTAGATAGGAGGTTCAATTACAGTTCTTTATTTCATAGTATTTTCAGCCTTAGATCTCTCCCAACAATATAGCCTACTTTTAGCCTGTTGAAACTTATGTGCTTTCTGATATTGTGTATTGGAAATGGAACCAATGCTTGACTCTAAAGGGGTCTCTTTGTTCTGTGGCAATATAATTGCTCTTTACCTTAAATAATTGTTCTGTTTTAGATATTCTATTGAGCATGTTCATAGGCGAGACCGAAATCTGCTGTTATGAATGGCATGATCGTTTATGGAGAAAATTCTACATAATCAAAGCTTTGGAAATGATTACTTTGAAGTGTTTCTATTACTTGTTTTGCAAAAGGTAATAAAAGAATGGCTTTCAAAAACTGACATCTAATCTAATACAATTTTGCTGATAATTTCACTATGTAGTGCTTATTGCAGATTTATAAATATAAAGTACCAGTTTTTATTTAAAGTCACCTATTCAATCAAGAATATTGTCTATGGGACTTATCCAGAGCTGCACTTACACCTATTTTTTAGGTATAACTGCAGCGTGTATTCGCACTTCACATGTGAAGAGTGATGGGGTGATTCACCATACTAAAATGAGAAAGTGGGCGGTATACAGGACCTGCAAGTACAGAGCAGCCAGGTTTCCCCAGCTTTCAACCTAAAATCCTGCAACAGCTGATGTACAGTGCTAACAATTGCTGAGCCTACGCCTAAAAAACAGAGCAGCCTCATAGGGGCTGATTCAGAGTTTAAGAGTAAAGGTAATAAAGATGCATGTTCAGACCTGATTGTTTAACTGCAGTGGTTGCAGATCCTCTGTTGCCCCCTATTCGGAGTTCCGAAATGAGCAATAAATGAGGGAGCATTTGAAACATGTAATGCAGCAGCCTAGGTTTGCATGTTTGAAAAGTATCTTTTTTTTTCATTAATTTTAATTGCTTTCATTTTTGTATTCTTTCATTTTAATAAACAGTTGAAATTTTTTTTTTCAAGCAACAAAACTAATAAAATGTTTTTAAAAATATGCATAAAGATGCTGCTATTCAGACTCAAAAACAGTTAAAAATATACCGAGTGTATTGGTATTAAAACATTTTCCATTCATGAATTTAGTAGTTTAATATTTGTAAAATATGTAGAGCTAGGTTTTAACTCTGAATATTGACTTTTGATGAAGGAAATTTTTCTACGTAGTTTTCAATTTGTAATATTCTTTATAAATAACTTGTACAGGTTGCTGCAGGTGCACATCACAGCCTCTGCCTATACACACTTTTCTGTACGGGCCCTAAGGGGCTGATTCAGAGCTGCACTTACACCTTTTTAAGAGCAAAACAGGTGCAATTGTACACACGAGTAAAACCCTGTTGCTATGTGAAGGGAGCAAATGAACTTAAATTATTTTGCATGCAGGTAAAATACTTTGCTTTTGCACATAGAACTTACATACTGCATAGTATGAGTAATCTGTACGTTAGAGTTCAGCTTTGAAACTTCACCTCTCAAATCTAATTCTGTTTTCACGTTTTAAATTTGCCATCAATCAGAGAACAACATGGTTTTGTCCAGTGAGCTGATCCAGAGCTGCAATGCACCAGCAAACAGGTGCATGCATATCCCTAAGCAAAACCGTGGACCAGATCAAGAGCTCTTCGGCAGCAGATGTGCATATCCACTGCCCGTATTGCGTGCGTCCTGCCTAACCTTTGCCAAAACGTACAGAAAAGGTGCACGCATTTGTAACACACAAACAGATGCGTATAGGCAGCAGCGGTGAGTTGCACGTGTTGCATGTTTCAAATGCGTGTTTTATTTATTTATTTATTTATTTATACTCAAATTAAAGTCCTAAAAAAATTACAATTGTCTGCTAAATAATGCCTGACTAGTATAAGGGGCAATCACCTGCTTATCAGAATTAGAGAAAAATCCAAATCTTGATCCTGTATTTTATGTACAAAAAAGTATGTGTTTAAAATAAGGCCACGCACCTCATCCTTTTTAATATAAATATTGTGGATCTCCCTGGCGGGTGGGCAGTCTGTACCAATCTGTAAATAAGGAAGATGTTCTAGGAGATGGCTGCCACTGATGGCTTTAGTAGTGGATTCTGAGCAGTTCACTAACAGATAATAGGACTGGTCTTTTCTCGAAGTACTGGGACAGTTCAACAGCTTTAGTTTCTGACCTACAGACAGTAAGTATCCATCTGAAAGGAAAAAAAGAAAGAAATGTCAGTTTAAAAAATAAAATGAAATTGCACAGGATGTACAGTAAACTTGAAGTGAGGTGAGGGAAAGAGATAGAAGTCTATACCTCGATTACAGTGTAACAAATGGAAGGACTCTGGTTTCTCCTTGTTACCTAAAAACCAGGAAAAGCTGAACAAACTATCAAGTGCTCAGGGTGTAACAGCTGGTGTCTGGATAGGTAGAAAGAAGTGAGAAGCTACCATCGGTGAAATGTATATATCACAGCAGGAAAATGTTCAGCACAGCCAGTCATTAATTTCAGTCAGGGAGGAGGATAAAACGCTTGCATCTCTGCCACTTTGATGTTACTATAAAGTTAAAGCAAAAGCTGTAAGACCAGCTACAGGGTAAAGTAGGAGAGTGGGACACCCAGGAGAGTTGAAGTCATTCTGTTACTGGGAAGTACAAACGGAGTGACATCTGGTGCAGCTCACTACCTCTAAAATAAATATATAGAAATAAATATAAACCAACTAAGTAATATAGAAAACTTATATTTACTGTACATAAAGTTAAAATATGAAAACTTTACTTGTAAATCTTCAGTGTCATATGGAAATAAACTGCAAATAAGTTGTGTAAGAGTGTTTGGGAGAGCTGTTTACAGTGGACAGGTTGGGTATAGGCAGCCAGTAGTGACTTGTAACTAATAGGTAACCTGCACTATGTGTTATAAACAGAGGGGGAATATTTAGATAATGTGGCTGTGAGCACAGCCTATGTGTCAGAAAGGAAAGTGGGAATATTGCAATCTTGATTTAAAAATTCGAGAAAAGGAGTGACACCCGTCACAGCACAACACATTTAAATTAAATATATATAAATAAATAAAAACCAACATATTGTAATATATTAAATTAATATTTACTGTATATAAAGTAAAATATGACAACTTTAATTGTCTACAATACCAAGAGTATCAGTGATCAGACTCTCAAATAAAATGTTTGATGAAAACTAATTTTCAAAACAAATGGTAAAAAAGTTTCCATAGTTTTCATATATAAAGCCCATAAATAATTATATAAATAAATAAATACGTACATGCATATATACATACATACATACATACATACATACACCTGTTTTGAATTGTCCCACAGTATCATTTAACTCCAACTCTATTTCCATTTATCTATTTTTTGATTGCATTCTTAGAGCATGTTAATTTTATTTAAATTTATTTAAAATTATTCCTTTTTTTCTTTAACATATTACAATTTTATTACCATTTTTACCATTTTTATCTTATTCGCTTATAATTTTACTTATTTTGGGATTCTTTCATATAAACAGAAAAAGCTGTTTACATATATCAGCCACCAAATCATATAGAAAAGCGGAGAAAAATTAACTTCCTGTGTGTGTTTGGGCTTAATGGTGCCACTCACCTTGGACCGCATTCACAACCCCCAAATTTTTTACTTACATGCCTTCCGATTATAGCTACTACGCATGCGTGGTAACTATTTTACGCTATCTACGTAGCTTTTTGTTATGTAGATTGCGTACATGCGTCACGGAAGTGGATGAGGAGCCAGCCAGCACCCGGTGAGTCGGAAATCTGTCTGCAACTACACGTGGAGTGTGCCCCCGTATTCAGGAAAAAAATCAAAAAGGGAAAATACGTAGACATATTTGCCTTCACATACGATAGCCGCAAAGCGTTGAGCACAGCGCAAAAGAAGGGTGCGCTGGCAGAAGATCTATATTGTTGTTTTGACAGCTGACTTTCGATGTTGTGTACCTTTATGGACACTTACTTAGAGACCCTACCGGGGGAATTTAAGGGCTATCTGCATCTTTTCCAAGCTATTCACGTAAAGACTAAAGGCCCAGCATGGCGCAAGTATGACGAGCGCATCTGCCTGAACGCAGACCGTCAAAAGAATATTCAGTTTGGTGTAAAAAACGTGGAACTGTGGCTGGAGGTCACAAATGCCTCACAGGAGCCTGTTTTGGACACTACTGTGCCCAAGAGGTTCCCAAGTAAGGGGCGCGGAGGCGCCCCTACAGAAGCGAAGGGCAAATGTTACAGGTTCAATAACGCTGTTTGCAACCAGGGAGGGAAATGCCCCTTTCGCCACAGCTGCTTGCTTTGCAATGGCTCTCATCCTGCCAAGTCCTGCAATAAAGCCACTGCGCCTGCAGCATAAGCTAGACAGCAATAGAACAAGAAGTAGATTCTCACAGGCTTTAAGTCAATTAATGGTTGCTACCGAAGACTCAAAAACCAATCATAAGAAATACAAACAAAAGAATTTGCCAAGCTGAGTCTCTCTCAGGTGCACTCTGAGAGAGACTCAACTTGGCAAATTCTTTTGTTTGTATTTCTTGTGATCAGCTAGACAGCAACCTGCACCTAGGCAGGGCAACAACACCAATTAAATTGCAAAAGCCTGCTGAATGCCTCTACCGGTACCTGAAGCGGAACATGGTCTCCTTCTTGTTGCGCAGCTTTTCTGAGGGGTTTCGCCTGCCTATAGTGGGGCAAGTCTCTACAGCCTATCCCGTAACCTAAAATCTGCAATTGAGTCCCTGGGGTTTTTAGAAGATAAAGTGGGCAAAGAGGTTTGCTTAGGGAACATGTCTGGTCCCTTCCCGTTCCCCCCGATACCTGATTTAATCCTGTCATCAATTGGCGTTGTCCCTAAGTAAGCACCAGGTAAATTCCGCCTGATACAGCACATGTCTTTCCCACTGGGTGCATCAGTTAATGATGCCATTCCTGATACATGTGCTAGGGTTGTTTATCAATCCTTGGAATCAGCTCTAGAGCTGGTAGAGAGTGCTGGTCCCAGTGCATTTATGGCAAAAATTTATGTGGAATCCGCCTTCTGACTCCTCCCTCACCACCCACCCTTGTTCCGTTACATGGGTTTTCGGATGCACATTTTATGTGGACAAATGCTTGCTATTTTATGATTTCATGTATGTTTATGGTGAACGATATTTTTTTTTACACTACACACGGACACACACATGGCTGACATCGTTAGCCATGCTGCCACTGATATTATTACAATGCTCATCATTTCTGAGCCTCCAGGATTGACCCTGGACTGCCACAATTCTGGACCAAAGATCTTGAGTCAACCCTGCAATAATGCGGGTAGGAGAAACCATGGGTGAGGGAGGAAGGGAGGGACCATGTTGTGGAAGAAAAGCCCGGGACAAGGCATCCGCTGGATGATTCTGAGAGCCGGCCTGTAGGTGATGATAAAATTGAAGCGTGTAAAAAACAGCGCCCAGCGGGCCTGTCGTGGATTCAGGTGTTTAGCTGATTCAATGTAGGCTAGGTTCTTGTGGTCCGTAAGAACCGTGGTGATATGAACCGATCCCTCCAACCAGTGGCTCAACTCCTCGAAAGCCATTTTAATGGCTAGCAATTCCCGATTTCCTACGTCATCATTTTGCTCTACGGATGAAAATTGTTTAGAGAAGTAGGAACACGGAAAATACTTGTCTGGAGGGTCCTTTTGGGACAGAACTGCCCCTGTCCTGACATCTGACGCATCAACCTCAACGATAAATGGAAGTTCTGGATTAGGGTGTCTGAGGATGGACACGGTAACAAAGGCATATTTCAAGGCTTCGACAGCCCTTACAGCATTTTCTGACCACTTACTGGGATCCAACTCTTTCTTGGTCAAGGCCGAAATAGGTGCAGAAAAAGACTTGATGAACCCCCGATAATAATTGGCAAATTCCGTGAACCACTGGATAGCCTTGAGGTCCGTGGGTTGCTTCCATTCCAGGATAACCTTTACCTTCTCCGGGTCCATGGCAAATCCTAAGGGAGAAATGACGTACCCCAGAAAGTTTATCTTGTCAACCTCGAATTCGCATTTCTCCATCTTGGCATATAATTTGAACTCCCGGAGACGGGCTAGGACCAGTTTGACAAGGAAGGTGTTCTTCAAGGGAGGGAGAAAAGATGAGTATATCGTCAAGATAGACCACTACGAATATCCTAAAAAAATCTCTGAAAACATCATTGATAAAATCTTGAAATACCATTTGGGAGTTGCATAAGCCGAAAGGCATGACAAGGTATTTGTAGTGGCCCGAGTGGGTATTAAAAGCTGTCGTCCATTCATCTCCCTCCGTGATCCGTACCAGATTATAGGCCCCTCGGAGATCAATCTTAGAATAGATAACCACTCCCTTAACTTGATTAAATAAATCCGTGATTAATGGGAGTGGATATTATCCAGGTAGTGGGTCACAACCCTGTGATAATGCACCAATTAAGAAAACTGCTAAATGCAATAATGTAATAAGTAAGCACAAGACACAGAGCAGCCCATTGGCAAGCATTTGTCCACATAAAATGTGCATCCGAAAACCCATGTAACGGAACAAGGGTGGGTGGTGAGGGAGGAGTCAGAAGGCGGATTCCACATAAATTTTTGCCATAAATGCACTGGGACCAGCACTCTCTACCAGCTCTAGAGCTGATTCCAAGGATTGATAAACAACCCTAGCACATGTATCAGGAATGGCATCATTAACTGATGCACCCAGTGGGAAAGACATGTGCTGTATCAGGCGGAATTTACCTGGTGCTTACTTAGGGACAACGCCAATTGATGACAGGATTAAATCAGGTATCGGGGGGAACGGGAAGGGACCAGACATGTTCCCTAAGCAAACCTCTTTGCCCACTTTATCTTCTAAAAACCCCAGGGACTCAATTGCAGATTTTAGGTTACGGGATAGGCTGTAGAGACTTGCCCCACTATAGGCAGGCGAAACCCCTCAGAAAAGCTGCGCAACAAGAAGGAGACCATGTTCCGCTTCAGGTACCGGTAGAGGCATTCAGCAGGCTTTTGCAATTTAATTGGTGTTGTTGCCCTGCCTAGGTGCAGGTTGCTGTCTAGCTGATCACAAGAAATACAAACAAAAGAATTTGCCAAGTTGAGTCTCTCTCAGAGTGCACCTGAGAGAGACTCAGCTTGGCAAATTC
The DNA here is from genome assembly GCA_011038615.1 of Limnodynastes dumerilii. Lineage (NCBI taxonomy): Eukaryota > Metazoa > Chordata > Amphibia > Anura > Limnodynastidae > Limnodynastes > Limnodynastes dumerilii. The sequence goes on from WWET01005183.1 coordinate 8,780, forward strand.
TTTTGTTTGTATTTCTTATGATTGGTTTTTGAGTCTTCGGTAGCAACCATTAATTGACTTAAAGCCTGTGAGAATCTACTTCTTGTTCTATTGCTGTCTAGCTTATGCTGCAGGCGCAGTGGCTTTATTGCAGGACTTGGCAGGATGAGAGCCATTGCAAAGCAAGCAGCTGTGGCGAAAGGGGCATTTCCCTCCCTGGTTGCAAACAGCGTTATTGAACCTGTAACATTTGCCCTTCGCTTCTGTAGGGGCGCCTCCGCGCCCCTTACTTGGGAACCTCTTGGGCACAGTAGTGTCCAAAACAGGCTCCTGTGAGGCATTTGTGACCTCCAGCCACAGTTCCACGTTTTTTACACCAAACTGAATATTCTTTTGACGGTCTGCGTTCAGGCAGATGCGCTCGTCATACTTGCGCCATGCTGGGCCTTTAGTCTTTACGTGAATAGCTTGGAAAAGATGCAGATAGCCCTTAAATTCCCCCGGTAGGGTCTCTAAGTAAGTGTCCATAAAGGTACACAACATCGAAAGTCAGCTGTCAAAACAACAATATAGATCTTCTGCCAGCGCACCCTTCTTTTGCGCTGTGCTCAACGCTTTGCGGCTATCGTATGTGAAGGCAAATATGTCTACGTATTTTCCCTTTTTGATTTTTTTCCTGAATACGGGGGCACACTCCACGTGTAGTTGCAGACAGATTTCCGACTCACCGGGTGCTGGCTGGCTCCTCATCCACTTCCGTGACGCATGTACGCAATCTACATAACAAAAAGCTACGTAGATAGCGTAAAATAGTTACCACGCATGCGTAGTAGCTATAATCGGAAGGCATGTAAGTAAAAAATTTGGGGGTTGTGAATGCGGTCCAAGGTGAGTGGCACCATTAAGCCCAAACACACACAGGAAGTTAATTTTTCTCCGCTTTTCTATATGATTTGGTGGCTGATATATGTAAACAGCTTTTTCTGTTTATATGAAAGAATCCCAAAATAAGTAAAATTATAAGCGAATAAGATAAAAATGGTAAAAATGGTAATAAAATTGTAATATGTTAAAGAAAAAAAGGAATAATTTTAAATAAATTTAAATAAAATTAACATGCTCTAAGAATGCAATCAAAAAATAGATAAATGGAAATAGAGTTGGAGTTAAATGATACTGTGGGACAATTCAAAACAGGTGTATGTATGTATGTATGTATGTATGTATATATGCATGTACGTATTTATTTATTTATATAATTATTTATGGGCTTTATATATGAAAACTATGGAAACTTTTTTACCATTTGTTTTGAAAATTAGTTTTCATCAAACATTTTATTTGAGAGTCTGATCACTGATACTCTTGGTATTGTAGACAATTAAAGTTGTCATATTTTACTTTATATACAGTAAATATTAATTTAATATATTACAATATGTTGGTTTTTATTTATTTATATATATTTAATTTAAATGTGTTGTGCTGTGACGGGTGTCACTCCTTTTCTCGAATTTTTAAATCAAGATTGCAATATTCCCACTTTCCTTTCTGACACATAGGCTGTGCTCACAGCCACATTATCTAAATATTCCCCCTCTGTTTATAACACAGAGTGCAGGTTACCTATTAGTTACAAGTCACCACTGGCTGCCTATACCCAACCTGTCCACTGTAAACAACTCTCCCAAACGCTCTTACACTATTTATTTGCAGTTTATTTCCAAATTACACCGAAGGTGTAAGTGTTTAATAACTAAATGCTAGGGACACATCTGGAAATAAAGCAGCAGTGCTTGGCAGTATTTCTTTGAATCTGGAATTGAGAATAAAAACCAATGTTTTGCCTTTCCTATACCATTGACCTGACTGACAAAACTATTCACTTTTCCACTATAGGAATTTGTTATAGATGAGTTTAAAATATGTCTTCTCCTACACGTTTACATTTTTGTGATACTAAAACACAAGTAATGAAGTGATATTTGGGAAATGATCATACAAGAAACATGAAAGTCAAAAAGAACAATCTGACAGCTTTAAACATAACATATGAAGATATTGGGTTAAATAATGGTTAAAAAGGCTTGTTACAGGACAAAGAGATTCAAATGTAAACCTAAATCTTTCTGATCATCTGTAGAAAATGCCACAACTTCCAACATCTACAACCTAAGATGGATCACTCCTTTCAATGTATACAACATAGAGGATGATTACACCGTTAGCCAATACTGATTTGCTTAAGGAAATAACATGGATAGACAACAAAGTGGACAAAGTGAGCTGATAAAATGATAAAAATGTCATTTGCCCTAGGTTTATTATTTACCTAAATAAGAAAATGAAACCGAGAGCTGTCCTAAGCTTGAGGACATATAAACTCCTCGGCTGTGGGCTGGCCCTCCTCCTCACAAGCTTAGTTCCTGGTGGGATTGCTGTAGCCAATAGCATTAGGGGTGGGTGGTTTTGAAGGGTGGGTTTAAAAGTTGGATATATAAGTGTGCCTCCATTTTGTTCCAGATCTTTCCTGGATTGTCTTTTCCCTCCCTCCTCATCCCTATGTTTAAGTTTTACTAACTTGTTTCTTGCTTTTCAGACGGGGCATGATTTTGGCAGTAGCAGTCGGGAACAGCAATTGCTAAGCGCATGGGGAATGGTGTTTTAAATTGGTAAGGATAGGTACACCCCTGGATTGCGATTTGAACCCAGGCCATGAGGCGGGGTTCTTTTCTGCCGCTTGAGGCGTGCATGGGGAAGGGGGTTAGTACCCGTATGTCCTTACTTTGGGGGTGCTTGACAGGGGATGCCTGTCTGGTTAGGTTGATGTTACCTTTGCTGCTGTTCCCTTCCTGCTGTTGTCGCCACCTATCACTAAAATTCATAGTCATTTCTAATTCCAATTAATAAATTATGCCCCCTTTTATAATCCAACACGTGTGTCCGTGTCTTTATTGGGTTTTTGTTCGGGGGAGGGACAGGCTATCAGCCGTGGGAAGTTTATAGGATTTTGTAGTACATTTACTGTATGTCTAATAGTGAGGCAAGTCTTCCTAGAAGCAAATGACAAATTCATGGCCCAATGTAGACTTGTGTGTATCTTTGTTACCTAAAGTATGCATTCATAATGTATGATAACAAGAAAATCTAGACTCATACCTGCAGGTGCAAGTTGATACACTTAGAAGTATCGTGTTGGGTATATTCCATCTAAACCTCATATATAATTTGCACATGCGCGATCACTACTAATTCTAATCACTTATAAGGTGATGTCAAATGTGTATAGGTCATCATTGCATGCATTTGCATATACATTTTGGTCTTTACATGGGCAGTGCTAAAATAATTCAAATTTCAAGCTAAATAAAGCTATTTTAGACAACTCATTTGGGTAGTATTGTATATTAAGAACTGTTTTCATGAGTGCATTACATGGTCATAAAACAACACAGTGTAATTTAAATCTCTATATATGCGTTAGCATTGGTTATACAGTTAATATTTACAGATTTAGTAGTATACCTTTTTTGTTTAACTATATTATAATGACAGAATACTCCAGTGTCCAACAAGACACACAGAGATATAGGACTGGATCCAGAACCCTGCATGCTTTCCGTACATGCAGAGGTCAGTCCGTCCGACAGAGAAAGGGGAGTGCACGCCCCCTGTCACTCCCCTCTCTTGTACAAGTTTTATGGCAGCTTTTGTTGCCATAAGCCTGCCTTAAGTCCATCATGCGGATCAGCATTTCTTATAACCACTGATCCGCACCAGTGTGGGAGTCCCCTACCACACTGTACAATTACCATGCTTCCCCCTGCCCACTTTAGTGGGCCGAGGGGAAGCACAGCCCATTTTCCCGTAACTACTATCGTCACCCTAGCGTAGTATCTGGGGGGCGCATGCGCCCTTCAGTGAAATCAGGCCACTTACGCACCTTGCGTGCATAAGTGACCTGACGTTATCAGATCTGGATCCAGCCCACAGATACAATTTGAATGTTCCACAGTAAAGTTTATGTTGGTCAACCACAACAGACAGAAGAATGTATAATTTACAAATACTGCACAAGTTTTTTTCCCATTCTCCGGGATTACGCTATAAATAATTGACTGTGTGTCAATTAAAAAGCAAAATAATAAAATAAAACTACTGGTGGTATAGAGAGGGCTTTGTGTTTGTTGGGGGAGGGTTAAAATATATTATACATTTTATACAAGATTGTACTTATAATTCATTGAATGTTCCAATTCATGAAAAATAATAAATATGTGAATGTCAACCATACAAAATGGATTTAGATTAAAAATGTTTTATTCCTTGTTTTAAGTTACTAAAATTGTTGTAGTTTATTTTATATATTGATTAACTAAAATTATTAACTGATATAGTTCTCTGTTAAATTCTGTGGTTTGTTTCTTTTTCGTTGCAGAACTATGTCTTTGTTCACTGAATTCTAAATATCTTACACAGAAAGAGTTTAATATCCATTTACGTATTTGGTAAAAGCTCTTTATATGAACAAGAACATTTTTTTTTGTGGAAATATAGCCAGTCATAAAGATTTCAAAGAGCCCCTCAGTGTAACATTGACTAGCGTATGGAAACCATTTGAAACATATACAACGTTACAATCTAATTTAAACCATGATATTTATTTATATAACTATGGCAATCCTTAGTGTGCAGAAGATATGTGTGCTTTTAACAGTGTGGTTTTCTCATATTTAAGGACATTCAATGACTGTATTACATTTAATTAAAAGCACTGGTTGGCCTACAGAGATGTTAAAAGGTCTTGATCTGAGCAGCGTGTTGACATCAGATGAATAGGGAGGGCCACCTGCTAGCTCCACTTTTGGCTTTCTGAATGGTTTGCATTCCTGTGGCCTGTTGCTCTGCATGATCACGCTCAGCACTTCACAGTCCCATGAACTGTTTAATATCATGGATACCTTCCAGTCAGCCAAGCTATCTTCTCTGTAAAGATTAATGTACTATAAATGAAGACCCATTGCTTTATTTCAGCAGTGAGTGTATAATGCTTTTACTACCACTTCAAAGGAATGTAAAAGCGTGCGGATTAAGATAAAATACTTCCCTTACTGCTTAGGATCATTAGCACACTTGTACATAAAGGGCTGGATGACACAAGTACATATATTGTATCAGTCAGGCAGTCTACATTACTTGCTGCACGTTGCACGTGAGTTCAGTCTTTTCTAGAGAGTTTTTAATGGCCTTATATGCTTACATTTTAAAGAGATTACGATTAGTAGAAGTTAGTAAAAAAAAATGAAATCAATGATATGTTACATTACAGCAAAGACATTAAACATTGTAACAAGCAGAAAACCTCTAAACATAAAATTCCATGACATAATAGGCTTAAATGGGATTACTTCACAACATACTGCAACTTTCTTATATAAAAGAGTTAAGTGATTGTTAGAAAAAGTGTTATGTAAGATAGTATTTTGTAATATTTAGTTATAATATGATACGGTATATTACTTTTTTCAATTAGGGAATATTTTCTACTACTTTCTATTCAATTTGAAGGTAAGTTATCCTGACATTCTTATTAATTATACATGGTAGCATATAAATATATACTTTATTTTAGCTGTTATTGTATCCTTCATTTTAAAATATATATTGTTGATATATTACTTTATGTGGTTAGCAGTAAACACAAGTAAGCAATTAATTATAAAAAGAGTAAACTACTTTAAATAATATCTAAACAAATCATTATTTAAGGGCAGAGAATCTTTGTATGTAATGTTAGAATCCATTGCAAACTGTAAAAGCTATAAGGATATTTAAAGTCACATCTTTTTACACATATAGAAATATATTTGTCTTTTTAATGTTTTAAAGGCATAACGAAAATTGACTATAGAAAAATAACAGAACGAAAGGACTATTTGAATTCAAGGGGGCAACATAACCCGTTCCAGTAAGAAGAGCAGGGTTCATAAGAACTCATTTGCTTTAGTGGAGATAGTGGACATATTAAAACGACTCACTCAGAGAGCTTTGCGTGCAGCAAATCAGAGCAAGGGCTATGATAAAATGTTGGTAGTTGTTTACAGTTGGAAATACACAAGTGGATGACTGTGTAAATCGGTCTATGTTTAATTCTCATTTTTACTACAAGGTTGACTTTTAGTTTCAACAATCGTTTTTCATTACCATGGAAAGTATTTGTTCATGGCAACTGCCTATTTTTCACATGGAAAAGAGAAAAGAACAGTGGCGTGGGTAATATACAATACAGTAAAAAGGACTATAAAACATGGATGGCTAAATAAATAGCTTATATGTTCTTGTTTTTTTTCAAGAAGCTCAATAAAAGGCATAAGAGAAAAAACATGTTTTCAGCTAGCAAGCCACTTGATGAACTTTGGGTTTAGTATTTAAAGGGGTTGTTACTGGGCATCCGCCATATACGGACTTTTGATCCGTTACCATTTAAAAATGTGGTCTCTCATTTGCTTGCATGGATACATAGGTACAGTGGGCATCTACTATCAGATACCCACCAATGCTGCATTTGGAGTTCTGACTGGAGCATAATGACAAATTACTATCTAGTTGGTAACCAGAAAGCAGAAACAGTATTTATTATTATTGCTGTCTTTGTAAAATTATATTGTGTATCTAAGAGTACCTCCCAATACATTTCTATTTTTTTTTATTTCAGACTTTCCCTTAAAACAGCTTTTTGTTTTGATTTTTTGTTTTGTGTCTCAGGGATAGATTGGTTGGCAACGTTCTGTCATTTGATATTTACGTTACTCCCTGCTCACAACACATGCTTTGAGGCTTGGCGGTGTCCCGCGACTAGGCACTTCGGTGCACCTGTGGACCTATTAGTGTATTACAGTCATTATAGACGTAGATTTTCTGCAATTCACTATTGCCACAATATTTTTTCTAATATGGTAACCAATTCATTGGTCTGATTTATGCTATTATTGCTACAATATTCGCTTGGCTCTTTTTAAAAAGTCCTTATTCCTTCACTTTTTTTTTGTGTTATTATTAAAAGTTAATTTTTAAATAGGTGGTGTGCACTTAGAACTATGGCGCTTTTTTTGGGGACCTGACTTGGTACTCATTGTTGTTTTCAGGACTGTTAATGGCCATATAGTAGCACCCGCCTACTTTCTACCTAGATAATACGTGATGCATCTTGCTTTCTACATATACAATTTATGATATTCTACCAATCAATATTAAGAAAATTTCGTGCAGCTATCCTTTCTTTTTAGACTTTCCCTTAAAGTCATATGAAATAACAGACAAAATATGTATTTTGTACTCATGGTGAGTGGGTCAGCCCCCTGGAGAGATTGAATTCCACACAGAACGCAGTATCGGGTGGCTGCGTTCCGATGCAGAATTATTGGTGCTGTGCATTACGACTTATGTCCTAATTTCTTAATTCTGTATCTGGTCCTTTGTCAGCATTGTACCTCATCAGCTCCGTCTGAAAACAGGGCAGATCTTATTTCCATTTCGCTAGTGGTTTTCAAGCTTTATTTATAACTCCAATACTAGAATTTGATCTCCAAACTTCCATTCCACATAAACTTTCATGGCTTGATCTTAACAAATAAGCTTTGTTGCAAATACAAATAATTTTTTGACTGATAAAACAACTCTTAGATCAGCTCTAGAAATATATGATTTTTTGCTATTAGACTCAAGGGAAATATTTTATTTTGGTGACTTTTCTTGAGATGAGAAAGTGCTGTTAAGGAACTTATCCAGCTGCTTTCTAAAAAATAAGTTCCAGATGCTAATAATATTAGAAGTTCTGATATTAAATAGCAAAGAAAAAGCATTAAAGCTCACTGTAAGTTCTGTGTCCTCAGCTTAATAAACACATTGAACTGGATCCAGAATTAGGATCTCACAGCCACTTAGTCCATTTACACAGAATAGTTTTAAGTGTGTCCGATCCTGTAGTCTATGTGTGCGAGGGTAGTACACTCCACTTGCACGCAGAGCTTACAGGCTCAGATCCCTCCCTACCTTCAATGTCACATGGGGAGATTGCATAACACAAACTAATACATAAGGTTTTAGCCAAATGCTTACTGAATGATTTGCATCTCTCCCCCGCCCACCATGAGTACACCAGGCACACTGCCATCGGAGGTCAATACTGTACAGAATACTGATGCGTGACAGCCCTCTGCACAGATGCGCAGTATGAACAGACAGGGTACTTGCGCATTCGTCTTGTGTATAAGTGTCCTGTTGTTCTATTGCTGTATGCATAACCTAGTGCTATATAAGCAGTTTCTGGATGGAAAAATTTATGATTTAATGTTCCAATATTAAAATGTTTGTTGTTCTTTCTGTTAATGCACTTAATGATCATGTTTCAGTTTCAGGCTAAAACTATTTTAAAAATCATGCTACAATACAGGGAATACTAATAAAATCTTTCATTTCAAATATAAAAAAAATATATATATCCCCTAAGCCAGGGGTGGCTAGACTTTCGGACTTAGGGATCTACTCTAAATTTAAAAAATCTTTTAAGATCTACCATTGTCCAAAATAATCATAATGCAATACTTTTTAGGGTGCTATGAACCAATGAACTAATAAAACAAACTAAACAAACTATAATTTCCAGACTCCATGTCTGCCCCTTGTAACGTCCAACCTCTATGTCTGCCCCTTACTATGGTCAGCCTCCATGTCTGCCCCTTATAATGTCCACCCTCCATGTCTGCCCTTTATAATGTCCAGCCTCCTTGTCTGCCCTTTGTAATGTCTAGCCCCCATGTCTTCCCATTTTAATGTCTAGCCTCCATATCTGCCCCTTGTAATGTCTAGCCACTATGTCTGCCCATTTTAATGTCCAGCCACCATGTCTGCCCCTTATAACCTCCAACCCATATGTCTGCCTCTTACTATGGTCAGCCTCCATTTCTGCCCCTTAATGTCCAGCCTCTATCTCTGCCCCTTGTAATGTCTAGCCACAATGTCTGCCCCTTGTAATGTCTAGCCACCATGTCTGCCCCTTGTAATGTCTAGCCACCATGTCCGCCCCTTGTAATGTCAAGCCTCAGAGACTGCCCCTTATAATGTCCAGCCTGCATGTCTGCCCCTTGTAATGTCTAGCCACCATGTCTGCCCCTTATAATGTTTAGCCACCGTGTCTGCCCCTTGTAGGTCCAGCCTCCATTGCCTGCCCCTTATATCCAGCCTCCATTGTCGGCCCCTTATTTCTAGCCTCTATTGTCTGCCCCTTATTTCCAGCCTCCATTATCTGCCCCTTATGTCCAGCCTCCATTGTCTGCCCTTATATCCAGTCTCCATTGTCTGCCCCTTATGTCCAAGCTCCATGTCTGCCCCTTATGTTCAACCTCCATGTCTGCCACTTATATGCAGCCTCCATGTCTGCCCATTATGTTCAGCCTCCATGTCTGCCACTTATGTCCAGCCTCCATGTCTGCACCTTATGTCCAGCCTCCATTGCCTGCCCCTTTAAATGTCCAGCCTCCATTATCTGCCCCTTTAAATATCCAGCCCCATTGTCTGTCCCTTTAAATGTTTAGCTTCCATTGTCTGTCTTTTATGTCCAGCCACCTTTGCCTGCCCATTATGTCCAGCCTCCATTTTTTGCCCCTTATGTCCAGCCTCCATTGTCTGCCCCTTTAAATGTCCAGCCTTCATGTCTGTCTCTTATGTCCAGCCTCCATTGTCTGCCCCTATGTCCAGCCTCCATTATCTGCCCCTTATGTCCAGCCTCCATTGTCTGCCCTTATATCCAGTCTCCATTGTCTGCCCCTAATTTCCAGCCTTTATTGTCTGCCCCTTATTTCCAGCCTTTGTTACTTACCTTTGATGATTTCTCCCTTCCTCCGTGGCGCTCCCTATCTCTGTCTGTCCCACTCTGTCTCACCCGTTCAAGCGGTGCGGTAGTGGTAATACAGGGCTCCTACGGGAGGCCTGTAGAACCAAATCTGTTTGTAGAATGGCAGTGACCGCATAGGTTCAGTCACTGCCATTCACAGTAACAGTTTTGGTCCTACAGGGCTCCCATAGGAGCTGTATTACCTGTACTGTGCAGTGTAAAACCCTGCCGCATATACAGCGGTGCGGACTTTACAAAAAAACCTAAAAGCATAACTTTGTCCCGAGAGTCTGATCTCTCGTGACAAGTTGTGAGGCAGTAATCGGGACACTTGGGAGGCGCGATCGACTGGTCATCCGGCCGCGGACAACCAGTCGATCATGATCGACTGTTTGGCCACTCCTGCCCTAAGCTTTTCTTACAAGTACAGGTTCTCAGTGTAAAGGTTTTTTTTGGTTATCTAACTTATATAAACTTTCCACTAAAACCATAAGGACTAAGGACCTGATTCACAGTTACAAAATGTGGCTTTTTAGGTGCATAGATTTAAGAAGGGATATACTGCGCATACGTAGTAACTTAATTTACGCAATTTACAAAGGACTTAAAAACGGGAATGCTCTGAATCACCCTTATGAACCTATTTCCTCAAGGTTCATAATGACTTAAGAAGGAAGGGGCGTTCCAGGAAAACTTAAGAACGAAGGGCCTGATCCAGAGCTACGGCCGCCGTCGCTAGTACGGCGGCTGTAGCCATAATGCGCATGCGCCGGGCGTCCATAGTAGCGCCGTAGGGACGCTGGAGGGGACGTCCCCCAGCGTCCCTACGCTGAAGTTAGTGTAGGGGGGCGGGGGAGGGAGGGTAATGAGACTGGGAGGGCGGCGTTAACGTACTAACGCCGCCATCCCAGCGTATCAACTCTCCCTTACGCCGGCTGAAGTTAGGGTAGCCTTCAGCCGGCGTAAGGGAGAGTTAATACGCTCCTACAAAGGGGAGTGTTGGGCCAGAGCAGCGATGTTACGCTGAGCGCTACAGCGCTCAGTGTAACATCGTAGCTCTGGTTCAGGCCCGAAGATAGGAGGCAGCCATTTAAATGAGCAAATCTGGGCGTGGTTAGGCAAAAACGTTCTTAATTAGCCACCCTACGCACACAACTACGAACCTAGAGATAAGGTAGCCCTATGGCATTCTTAAGTCGGTTAAGATTAAAACTGGGGGCGTGTCAGGGGAGTTGCCTTGCTACTTTGGACCTGATTCACACTTAAGAATCGTCTTAAAATAAGAACTTAAAGTCACTCCTGGGCAAAACCATGTTGTTTTCAGGGGGAGTCAAGTTAATTGTATTCTTTGCATGCAGGAATACATCAGGTCCTTTTTGCGTATAATTAAGAACCTAAATCATTCTTAAGTGTGAATACGGTTCATAATAATAATAATAATAATTGTATAGTCCTTTTAATACAGTAGCCCATATTTTTTCTTGTCACTCACACTTTTTTGGTTTTGGTTTTGATATTTCCCTGGCATTGAGCCATGGATATCTCAATAGCCCTCTAAGTGTTATTGGCTGTATAACTAGATTATTTTTTAAATTAGAATAATTAAGAATAACGTTTTAATAAAGGAGGCCCTATTATAAATTGGCTCTGACTGGAGGAAACAGTTTTGAGTGCATCCCTATATACACATTATTTTTCTCATTCCTAAATATGCATTTTGTGGGTGGGAGAGCACCTACACATTTGGGAGAATGCTATATGCTATAATACAATTTATATAACTGCATTATCTAATACTCCCTTACCTTTGCGAGTTTCCTCATTACCTACGATATAAATTATTAATTTTGGTCTGATTTATTTGATAGTGGGATATTATTATAGAGTGTGGCATTAGTATATCATATTCAAGACTAGGATGAATACTTAACTGTCTGTGTTGGAATCTTCTGAACCCCAGGAGTCACAGGATCGATGCTGTCAAGCAATTGGCAGCAGTCGCTACTTCCTGGATGCAAGATAGTCACAATACAGATCATAGAAGTGAGAGCTACACCAGTGTTACTATTGCATAACCACTATATTGTAAATTTCACTTGTACATTAGATAATATCTGCACTTCTCAATTAAAATAAGTTCTTTCTTATTACAAATTGCAACAGGTATCAGCAGCCGGTATCTAGATAGCATATTATTAGCATTGATTTGCTGCGCACATCCAGAACAGAAGCACAGCTGTGTCTGCTTGAAATTTAGGGGAAATTATGACTGAAAGGAGAATTGGACTAATGTAGCCCATTTACAGTAAGGAATTGTTCAGGGTTGCCGACTCTCCCGGAATCTCCGGGAGACTCCCGAAATTCGGGCAGTACTCCCGGTATCCCGGGAGAGCCAGCAAATCTCCCGCAAGTGCCCCCCTGCCTAGCAACACTAGTATACTAGTGTTGCTAGGCACAGGAAGGGACTTGATGACGTAATTTGTGGCCCCCGCATGCGTCGCTAGCTTCTCTCCGGGATCTCCCGGAGGGAAGCTGCCAAAAGTCGGCAACCATGGGATTGTTCCTGCAAATGAGCCCAATATAGACAAAAATATTAGCATAAGTGCATAAAAGTTTAGCAACAGCTCTAAGAGATCACTGGAGAAGCATTTACACTTCTTCCTCTTCTTCTTCTTCTTCTTCTTATTATTATTATCTTTAGCTCTTATTTTTATAGCGCCACAAATTGACAGCAGCACTTTACAGAGAACATTAAACATTCACATCAGTCCCTGCCCCCATTGGAGCTACATACTAAAGTTCATAATACACACACACACACACACACACACACACACACACACACACACACACACATTAGAGGTAATTTAGTCAGCAGTCAATTAACCTACCAGCATGTTTTTGCCATGTGGGAGGAAACAGGAGCTCCTAGAGGAAATCCACACAGACATGGGGAGAACATACATACCTTTGCAATGCTTGCTCTAGAGTTATACCCTTTGGACCAGATCCAGACTTAATAATGACGCTAATATACGGATGCTCAATACATAAATCTGGCTGTGGGACCACATGGAGCATGCGCATGGTAGAAGTTATGGATATTATGTATGTTATATGTAACTGTGTACGATAAGGTGTGACATCCCTATGCAAGCCAATTATATGCATGTGGGCGGAGGGAGGTATTTAAATTGTACAGTATGGGCTGGGTTAGGCGCATACATATGACAGGGAGATATGTACGACCAAGGATACACAAAGAAAAGTTGAGGTAGTGTTCTGAACACTGCCAGGGGAGTGCTAGGGGGAGTGCAGTATCCTAGAAGAGCTAGGCTGACCGCTTAGGTAAAACGAACTTAGGTCAGGATCTGGCCCTTGATGCTTATACTGTGTGCTGATAGGCCAGATAAATCTGTTTTATTTAATTTGCTTTTGAATGTTTTTTTTTGTCAAATATATTTTTAATTTCAATAATTTAGTTATACTTTATAATTATTTTATTTCTGACTATACATTTTTACATTTTCTTTATGAATTAAAAATACTTGCATGAAGCATAACCAACAGTATAGATAATAGTGGACTATTCATACATTTGTAGCTCTATTGAGCTTGACTGTTATGTGGCTTTACATGCACTTGCACATCGATCCTGAGCCATACTTTTAAAACACAGGATGTGATTAGTTTTTTAATCTGCTTTGTTTAAGCTAAGTGTATTGTATACCCTATTCTATAGAATAGGGTATACAATAGTATACACTACAGAATAGAATAGGGTGTACAATAGTATACCATATTCAACTACTCACCTCTCCTGCAAGGTCCCGCGATGATCCTCCGGGTCCTCACAGGACTTCATTCATGTAATGCATGCGCAGGGCCTCCATTTCGACACTTAGAACATTTTAGATCCTGGCATGAAAAACCACTGTGCATGCGCAGTGTGTTCAAGCCGGACCTACAGTCAGTCACGTCGCACGGACAGGTAAGTCCTGTTTTCTATTTTTTAAGGGTGTTAAATAAATTTATTGTTTTCCTATGTTTATAACATGTATTTTTTATTTAAAAATGTTTTTTTAAAAGCAACAAAGTCTTTTAGACCCAATCAGCTTCATTTCAGTGAGACCCGAAGTTGAAAAACCCAGGTTTCACCATTCACTGGCGGCAACCCGGGTCTGACATGGGAATAGCCCTTCTTATATCCCGTGTCTGATTCCCGGGTCACTAGACCTGGGTTGCGGCAGGTGCGACCATTCAGATTGATCCCTGACCCGGATCGATAGGGCTTGTCCCTCCAATATCCCGGGTTTTTGGCTCAGTCTGAACGGGTATTAGTTTGCTATAAATGCATTATTTAAGATTAATGTGAAAAATATGTTTGGTGTATATCATGTACTTATATCACTTTATGATAATAATAATTATGCTTTGTACAATATAATACCTTTTTTAATGTTAAAAAATAATTGTGATAATAGAGTATGTTTTGTGTCTAGTGCGGTGGTAATTGTTTATTGTGGCAGGAGCTCCCTCTTCTGATGACATATTTTAATCTGAAGTGTGTGACTACAATTTCTGCAGCACTATATATTCACAGATAGGCAAAGAGAGTAGAAGTGGATAGTGGAATTAAGCAAACATTACTTACGTCAAAGGGAATTATTTTGTAAAATATCAAATGTACAAAACATATATTGTTATAGTGGGAGATGACGATACAACCATTAGATCCATAACAAAAATGTATCTACCCATCATATCATCAGCCTGGCAGGCATTGATGAATCTGGAGGCAGCTGGTATTAAAGGCCTTCATAAATCCTGATATCATACACACTTTTCTTCTGGGAGATAGATTCAAAATGATCCAGTGATCAGGGCTTGGTGCAGGTTTCTAACTTAAACCTTTAGGGTTGCCCCTAGCATGCAACACCCTTAGGCACATGCCTGATGGATATTGGATCATTTTTAAAACATATGTTGTTTGGATAGTAAGACTAGTGATAAAACATTTTTTTTAATAGAATGTTATTTTATTTTCTATTCTCATATGTGATATATTAGTCATATGTCACTTTAGCAGAACTCCACAAAGTCAGGTTAACAGATAGGTACTTAGAATCTTTAACATTAAACTGTGATAATTCAAAAGATACATTTTCTGTAAGTGACATAGCTAGAGGGGATAGCTGTGATGGAAGAGCAAAGAGATCAAGTACTGTTTATAAAGACTTCTTCTAGACACCTGAAAGCTGAGTCTACAGATTAACTTTCAACCTTCCAGTTATGAACCATAATAGCTATAATTACATATATCCTATACAATATCCTTTTGCATCTTATTTAATTTATGTCACTACTGGATTAGGAGAAGTTTCATTTAAAAAAAAAATATATAAAGATATTTAACAAAACTAAAAACAAATTGAACAAATTCATATAAAAAATATCAATAATATCCTGTAATAAGTATAATACTAAATAATTATTTTAAACATTGATGCTAACTTTACCAAACCCCATCAGGCCTAATAATTCAGATGGGGTGTGGGTGTGGTTTCGCACTGGCTGGGATTATTGATTGTTAATGCCTCGATGAGGCATAGCAATCGATCCATGGAGCACCGAACGTGGTGCTCCGAAAGGTAAGGCTGTAAACTACCATAACCCTTCCCCTAATTCTAACCCTAACTCTCCCATTTCATTATCCTAACACTAACCCTCCCACAGCCTGACCCTAACCCACCATCTCCCGCAGCCTGACTCTAATCCTTTCTCCCCTGCAACCTGACCCTTATCCTCACTCCCCTGCAGCTTGACCCTAACCCTCTTTTCCCTCGTAGCCTGACCCTAACCCTGGAGAGGTTACTCACCTTTTCCTTGGTCCTGGTCCTGCGGTAGTGGTGGCGGTGTTTCTGATCAGCATACTCATTCTGAAAAAAAAATTTCTAAACTAAAGGGGCATTCGAAATAGGGAAGTTTCGGATGTTCCTTTTTCAGAAATCAGGCTTTCTTAGCATGGACTACAACCGTTCAGATGGACGTACTGTATATGGGAAATGCAATGTATTTAATGCATATGTCAAATGTTTCTTTCCCCTTTGAAGCAGAAATGAAAGATGTGTGAATTACTTCACCCACTGAGGTCCCAAAACTACCTATTTAACCACCACTGTGGACTTATCTAAGAGATCTCAGTATACTAAGAATATATCTATCTGAAAGGAAAATAAAAAACGTGATAGTTTGAAAATGTTTTTGTTTGATTGATTGATTCCTAAAAATGGGTGATATGGTAAATGTGAAGGAGATTGAGGTCAATAGCTGGATAATTGTGTCATTGATGAAAGTATCGGCCGGGTTCTCTGCTTGGTGCCCACTGTTCTATGTTACCTCACAACCAAGAAGACGCTGAACCAACTGCTCAGGGAATGAGCACAAGAACAAAAAGCAACGATCGCTACTATACAGTTTATGCAGAGCTGTCCCTTAGTTTTGAAGGGTCCAAGGCATTAGATTATTTTTTTCCATCAAATCACAAAAGAAAGATTAAAGATCTCTTACAAAATATAAAGAGTAATCTACCTACTACAATATCCATGTGGTCTGCATGGATTAAAAATGAAATAAGGGCAGCTGAATACTGGACAAAGATTAAACTGAAAAGATGAAGCGAAGGAGTTATACAGTGTGCAAGAGACGCATACTCACCCCAACAAGACTAAATATAGACCAAGAATGAGACCCTTTCTTGTAAGAAACGCTTCCTCAGATATAATAAACACATGTCCTCCATACCCCTACAAGCTCCCCCAACTGTTCTTTATTATATGCCCACCACCTCCATCCCCATCAGTGGGTTTATTCTACTGTACCTGCACATCACACTCACTACAAGCGTAGCTATTTCATTTGCCACCACTCCTAATGCACCTTAAATGCTATGCAGGCACCATTATTTTTCAAAAGATGTGTGTTATTTTTGTTGTTGATATAAAATTAGTTAATTGCAGTATTGTAGGGTCTTAGGGCCGTATTCAGAGATCCATATTTTAAAAGTACACAATTATACGCAGCCACACGTAGCAAGGCAACACCCACCAACAACCACGACACTCCCCTCTCCCGGCCGTGCAATCATAGACTTACACCTCCATAGACCACTCTGATCTTTAAGTGTGTTCTTACTAGAGATGTGAGAACCAAGCCCATCCGAATTTGGGGATTTGAGGCAGGATCCTAGCAAAGCTCAGAACTCCGCACCCGCCACGGATGACGTCACTGAGGCAGAACTTCAAAATCCTGCGTCAGATCTCACGTGCATTTGGCGCTGGAAGAAGCAGCGCGGAGGAAGGAGCGAGGGACGCAGCAAAGGTAAGTAAGGGTATTACTGGCGAGAGCTGGACACATGATGGGGATTCCTAAGGGGAGCTGGGCACATGATGGGGATTCCTGATGGGAGCTGTAAACATGATGGGGATTACTGGGGGAGCTGGGCACCTTATGCGGATTACTGGGGAGAGCTGGACACATGATGGGGATTACTGGGGGAGCTGGACACCTGATGGGGATTCCTGAGTGGAGCTGTACACATGATGGGGATTACTGAGGGAGCTGGACACATTATGTGGATTACTGGGGAGAGCTGGACACATGATGGAGATTCCTGAGGGGAGCTGGACACATTTGGGCCTGATTCAGAGGCTGAAAATAAGAACTTAAAGTTACACCTGGGCAAAACCATGTTGATTTCAGGGGGAGTCAAGTTCATTTTATTTTATGCATGCAGGCAGAATGCTTTGCTTTTACTTATTGCACACAGATACCTGATCAGCTTCACTTAAACTGCTAATTAGACTTGAGCTGGGAAACATCACCTTTTAACTATAATACTGTTGCAACAAATGAAATTTGACTCCCCTGAAGTCAACATGGTTTAGCCCAGGTGTAACTTTAAGTTCTTATTTTCAATCTCTGAATCAGGGCCATTATGTGGATTACTGGGGAGAGCTGGACACATGATGGGGATTACTGGGGGGCTGGACACATGATGGGAATTCTTGAGGGGAGCTGGACACATGAAGGGGATTACTGGGGGAGCTGGACACATGATGGGGATGCTTGAGGGGAGCTGGACATATGATGGGGATTCCTGAGGGGAGCTGGACACATGATGGGGGTTCCTGAGGGGAGCTGGTCACATGACATGGATTACTAGGGAGAGATGGACACATGATTGGGATTATTGGGGAGAGCTGCACACATGATGGGGATTCCTGAGGGAAGCTGTACACATGATGGGAATACTGGGGGAGCTGGACACATGATGGGAATACTGGGGGAAGCTGGACACATGATGTGAATACTGGGGGGAGCTGGACACATGATTGGAATACTGGGGGGAGCTGGACACATGATGATTCCTGAGGGGAGCTGGACATATGATGTGAATACTGGGGAGAGATGGACACATTATGGGGATTACTGGGAAGAGCTGCACACATGATGGGAATTCCTGAGGGGAGCTGTACACATGATGGGAATACTGGGGGAAGCTGGACACATGATGTGAATACTGGGGGGAGCTGGACACATGATGGATATACTGGGGGAGCTGGATTTATGATGTGAATACTGGGGGGAATTGGAGACAAGATGGAAATACTTCTGGGAGCGGGACACATGATGTGAATACTGGGAAGACAGGACACATGATGGGAATACTGGGGGATCTGCACACATGATGGGGATATTGGGGGTCTGGAGAGATATGATGGGGTTATTGGCAGTTGGGAGACATAATGGGGGATTCTGGGAGTCTGGAGACATGACGGGTGATACTGGGGGGCTGGAGACATATGAAGGGGGATGCTAAGGGGCTGGAGACATACAATGAGGTTACTAAGGGTTTGGTTGCGGTGCTATGTGACAAGGAGCTGCCACATGGGGCTGTGTACTGTATAGGGGCACTGCTATACTGTGGTTGTGCTCTGCCCAACCGCAGTGTGTGATAGATTTGTCTTTTTTGTGGACAGATTTGTGCAGCAATCACAAAGTGACTTCTGTCAGAGATCGAACTTGGGGTTTTGGCATTTGGCGGCGGAGGAAGGAGCGAGGGATGCAGCCTCTAGTGTCTATGACGTCAAATACACTATAAAAGGGGGGACCTCTAGTGACCGAATGGTCATTAGCAGCGGCACCCTAGAAAAGGAAGCAGGAGGATGTCGTGTCAAGAGCCAGAAGAGGCCAAAGACCATCTTCTAGCAACGGAGCAGCAATTACTATCAAGAGGAGGACCATCTTCAATCAAGAGATGAAGATCTTCAATCAACATTTCCTGAACAGCTTTCAACACGTCAAGAGCTACTAGCAAGTCATCCCAAGACAGATGACTGCAAAACGGTGAACCGATACTGCACTATATTTTTTGCATACGTTTACACTATACATTATCCTTAGGTTTAGTTAGTACGCAGTAGCCACCGTTATAGTTTAATAAAACACACAGGGACACATTAGTTAGTTAGTTTTAATGTATAGAAATTTATTGTTTAATCATTTATTGTTTATTCATGTTTAATATTTCTGTTTATTGGGGGAAACAGTTTTTTGTTTTTTTTTGACACTTGCACTACTTTTGTTTTCTGCCACTGCTGTGTGGCAATGGGCCTGATCCAAACCTACACTGATGTGCGTAGCGTATTATCGCCGAACATACCACCGATACACGGCAATAGGCACTCCCCTTGCTCGTATCTAGATTAGCTTCCATACGCTCGGCAAACCCTACCCTAACTTTTGTGTTTGTTCCCGCGACTGTCCATACGTTCATTGCGTATTAACGACGCTTAGTATGCCCATACTGTATAATTTAAATGGCTCCCCCCGCCTACATTCCTTAACTCCAGCGTCCATACAAACTTCCTACTATAAACATGCCCCTTCGTCGGAAAAAACGCAAAGTATACGGACGCCCGAATCTCCGCTACGAAAATCAGTGTGTTACTATCGGAAGTTGTCACTAGGCGCATGCGCGGTGCATTTTTTCTGCCGATTTTAAACTTACGATCAGCGTTAGCTCGCAAGCGTGCGTTGTTCTGGATCAGGCCAATGTTTCATAGACGTGCTATAAACTGCAGTGTGTGTTTGTGCCACCGCTCTGTTGTTTAGTAATAGTAAGTAACAAGCCAGCCCACCGCAGCGTTTGGCCTGAGCTGTACGAAAATAATATTGTTACCTGTGAGGTGCTCAAAATTGACTAGAAATTAATGGAAATTATTGTAAATGGGGTTAATAATGATATAGGGACAATAAAGAGCCAAATTATGCAATTTTAGCATTTTGCAGCAATTAAAAAAAAATAAAAATAAGATCCAAAACCAAAACATGTGGGGGCGGTTTTGGCAAAACCAAAACCAAAACACGAAATGAATACAGATCCAAAACCAAAACCAAAACCAAAACCAAAACACGGGCGTCAGTGAACATCTCTAGTTCTTACATGCGTTATGTCTTCCGTGCGTGCGATTCAGTATAGCCGCGCCCTCATGCATTCATTTAAATGCCTCCTCCCGCCCACTTTCATATAAATTTTCAAGTACGTATTTCTACGCCGCCCCTCCGCACGTATGTCCCCAAGTGCAATTCACATGTCCGTGCCTAAAGCACTTACATGCATAGAGTCAACGTAACTTATGTAAATAAATTTGCTAGGCAAAACTTACCTAAAAATACGCACGCAACTCCACGCAAAAATGGATCTCTGAATACGGCCCTTAATAATACTGAATGACAGTTTGTCTTTGGCTGCGTAAGGATATTTTGTTTTTGTCCTGTTAAAACTTTGACTTGTAGAACTTAAATAATTGAATTAAATACTATATAATAATGTTTAGCAGCAAAATTTTGCTGTGCTCGTAAATAGACATATACGTTTTTCCAAAATCTATTTGTTTTCAAGTTTCTGTTTTGTTTTTTTTCAAATTGTTCTATTTAATAACAATTAGATTAGATTATGCAGACTTTCCATTCAACGTGACCATCAAATCGCCCGAGATGGTGGGTTTTTTAAAATCGCTGGAGATGAACTCTCTCTGGCGATTTTTTACATTGGGAACATGCAAATCTCAGATTTACTATAGGGCGAGTTGCAAAATCGCAGGAGATTGGGCCAAAACCTCCATTGATAATAGAGGTGGGTGTGAGTGGAGAGTTTGGTCAAATTGCAGGCAATTGGTCTGCAAATTATACTGGTGCCTATAAAAATTATGTCAGAAGGGCTCACAGCTAAGGATTTTGGCTTGTGTTTCAAATATATGTGCTTTCGTAAATATGCTGCATGCAACATATTGCATGGGTGCTGTGGCCATACTTAGGGCCACAGAAATTGGTAATTCAGGTATAATGAAAGGAAAATATTCATTATCCTATTTATGCTCACAAACATTAGTCAAAATAAAATTACAACAAAATATACAAACATGCAATAAAATCAACAGAACTAAATAAACCTTTAATGCTGGTACTTACAAAAAGAGAATCTTCTGAGGTGGTTAAGGCTCACACAGTAGAAAAGTTTAAACATGGTTAGGATAAATATAAAGATATCCTAAATCTTAAACTAAATTAATGGTAAATAGGGACTAGGGTCAGTATAGTTTTATATAAACAACTGGGCAGACTGGATGTGCCATATGGCTCTTATCTGCTGCACTTTCTATGTCTATGTGGGGCTCTTTTAAGTGGGGAGGTGGCGGTGGTGGGAGCTTTAGGATAGTTGTGGATACATGCTTATCCGCACCTTCTTAAAGCTTTCTTAAGCTTGAATACGGTCCCCTATTTCTTTTGATTTAAAAGCAGGTTACAAAGCAATAAGCAATAAGATGGCAATAATGCAAAACAATAAGAATGGCAAATAAAGTGATAGGTTACATAAGGGGAGGAACTAATAGCAGGGAGAGAGAGAGAGAGAGACAGAGAGAAGTAATAAAGACACTGCATAGGACATTGGTATGATGCAGAGGCAGCCCATGGCATAGGCAGTATAGGCATCCGCCTAGGGCCCCATGGGTCAGGTGTCCCTAGGGGGCCCCGCGCCTACATTGCACCATCAACCGTCACTGGCCACCACTAGATTGCAAGTTTGAAGTAAAGGCCCCGCGGGGCCGCAGCAGCCAGTACAATGCTGCCGGGTGCACCCGCACGGGGCCTTCACTTCCCGGACACTGTAGTCACATACACAGTGCTCGGACCTCTTGCGTCCAGGCACTGTGTATGTGTTGATATGGCAACACAGCGCTATATTGCCATAGCAACACATACACAGTATAGAGCCGCCGGGATGATGGACCCTGTGGGCGTTTACTTCACACATGCAAGCCTGGCGGCCAGTGACGGCAGGCTTAAAATTTTTTTTTTTTTAAATGTCAATGTGTCAAGTTTTTTATCGGGGGGTGGGGGCTGTGTCGCCTAGGGCACCGCAAAGCCTAGGGCCACCCCTGTTATACAGCTATCAATATAACAGCCTTTTTAATGACACACACCATTGGGCCACATCCAGAGCTACGT
Organism: Limnodynastes dumerilii; assembly: GCA_011038615.1. NCBI lineage: Eukaryota > Metazoa > Chordata > Amphibia > Anura > Limnodynastidae > Limnodynastes > Limnodynastes dumerilii. The sequence continues at coordinate 31,224 of WWET01005183.1, forward strand.
CTGCTAGTGTATTTACGCTAGCCGGAGTCGTAAAAACACTATTGTGCATTATTGTGCAAACTGAACGTACGCACCATCCTAGTATCAAGAGCCTAACTACGGACGAAGTGGCGTGCCAGCCATACGACACCCGTTATTACGCTTGGGAGGTGGGGTGAGGGTAAGTACGTGCAGCCGTTACAGCCGGCAGTAGTTACGCAATGCAGTACACATTGTACATAGAAATGAAGTCACAATAATTCAGAAGCATGAGGTTTATTTCAAATTATGAAGATAATATATGCATCACATATATAGCTCTAAGCAAATCACTGTATGATATTTTTTTATTGAAAGCAACAAATATGCAATAATTGAGCAATCCACACTACACATATTCATAATTAATGTATTTTTAAGATTTTTATTAATTAATAAATTAATTAAAATATTTAATTATTAATAACAATAAGTATTATTATACTATAAATATATATATCAGCATAATGAGGAGGTTTAGATAAGATGGAATGTAAAGGGAACATATCATGAAGAAAAATATAGACAGAATTTAGAGCTCAATCTTTGGAGTTTTCTCTGCAATTGACTTGATGTAAGATAAAAACTGGGGAGTTCCCCATTATGTTTCCTTACTAAAACTTTCAGGTGGGAAGGAACTGTATCCCCTCCTATTTGTTTTTAGAACCCCTCACACCCATAAATGGCTTCATAGGCAAAGGTGTTCAAAATTGACATGGCTATGTTGGCATTTATTTATTAAAAAAAAAAAAAAAGTATATAAGTCTATGATACAATGAAGAATTATTAAATATTTTTGTGCAACTAAATAAAATTAAAATACTGTCCATTTGTGGAAAGTATCATAAATGACCAGTTGCCATATTGTCATGGGAACCATTGTGATGCATCCCTATAAGAGAACACTGCTCAGATGCACTAGTTGTATTCCTGTCTTAGGGATATATTTACCAGCGATTTTTTTCAAAATTCGCGGGATTCACTAAGGGGCGCTTTTCCTAGGCGACTTTAAATCACCCAAGAGAAGCGACGCTTTAGCAAGGGGTAAATCACTGTGCTTTTCTATACCGCAATTTGCCCTTTAAAAAATCGCCGTCGCTATGTTAAAAACAAAAAAAAGCAGCATGGTTGAAAGGCTTAGCCATGCTTTGCTGAAAGGTCAGCGTCAGCATGTTAAATCTTCTAAACATGCTGTGCTTTGTGTTGTGTAAATAACAAAAACATACTGTTACATATAAGCACAATGCACATACATTACAATACATGCCATACAGTCAAACTCAGTAAAAATGCATTATATGTCCCCCCAATAATATATTAAATACATGTGGCCACTCTGTTTAAAACCTCTTATATGTCACATAGTTTTTAATAAAGAATAAATAAATATTTAATACTCACCGTTAAGATGTCCTCCATCTTGGGAAGACTTGCTTGTATTTTCTTCTTCCTTTACTTACTTTCTTCTTTTGCAGAATGAAGATTCTTTTCACTTTGATAGAAGTTCTGGGTCCGGTTCTTGGAGCTGCAGATGCAGATGTACCGACCTCCGTCATCTTCTGTGCCGCTACTAATGACTATACAGTAACTAAAGCGGCCACTAGAGGTCCACAATGCAAATGACGTCAGGATTTCTATAAAAGTGAGCCCTCTAGTTACCGTATATTCATTAGTAGCGGCGCAGAAGAAGAGGAAGGTTTGTGACGTCTACAGCTGGTCCGGATCCAGATCATCCATCAAGGTGACAAGAATCTTCATTCTGCAACAGAAGAAAGGAATGAAAGAAGAAAATACAAGCAAGTCTTCCCAACACGGAGGACATCTTAACAGTGAGTATTAAATATTTCTTTATTCTTTATTAAAAACTATGTGACACATAGGAGGTTTTAAACATTACAAAGTGGCCACTTTTATTATTGGGGGACATATTATGCATTTTTATTGAGTTTTACTGTATGACATGTATTGCAATGTATGTGCATTGTGCTTATATGTAACAATATGTTTTTTTTGTTTACACAACACACAGCGCAGCATGTTTAGAAGGCTTACCATGCTGATGCTGATATTCCTGCAAGGCTCAGCACTGCTGAGCCTTGTAGTTTTATCAGCACAGCCTGGCTAAGCCTTTCAAGCATGCTGCGCTTGGCTTTTGCACACAGAAAAACACATGTCAAATATATTGATGTATTTTTCAGGTTATGTGTGAGGCGCTTTCATTGAAAGCGCCCCACATAGCAGGCAAATTTATTTTCAGCAATTTGCCATCACACTAAAGTCCCGGGACTTTGCCTTTAGTGAATACGGTGATTAAAAAATTGCCTGCAAAGTCCCAGGAGTTTGGGCGATTTGGAACAAATGGAGCTTTGTAAATACACCTCCTGAATTATGGCCTAAGCAAAGCCTAGAAGATCATTTCAGCTGAACAAAGCGGCCAAATACAAGGCCTTAGTGGCAGAGGGCATGATTTATAGCCTTTTGTCTAATGTCCAGAAATGTACATAAAAATAAGTCTTTTTGCCTATATAATGTTTTCAGTTTTTTATGAGTAATTGTTAACTTATTTTCCTATTTGTAAATATATTAATGTTTAGAAAAAGAGTTTATTGTTTACAGGAAGAAATATGTGACACATACTAAATTAGTAAATATGTTCTTTTTTTGCTTATAGTTGAAAATAAAACTGAGCTCAGGGCAATAAAAAGATCTCATGCTGAACCAAATGACGATGATGGCGGTTATAAAGTACGTGATTCTTCTAAGGGGAAATACACTCTATAACAATGTAGATTTCCTTTTCTAGGTTGTGTAAATTACTCATTACATGTAAATCAGAACATTTTAATCCTCAATATATAAGACAGGAAACTGGGCCTTCTAATCTCCTTCTGCTTTATCATAACAGGCTGGTATTTCTCACATATTTGGGGCTTATCACAAAGACCAAAAACGCTGTGCCAACTGATGACTTTGCCAACATTGGGTGAGCAAATACAGGCTCAGTAATGTGACAACCAACTGCAATTTCACGTCTTGTTATCAGGGGAGATCATTTTCACCAACCAGCAACAATTTTTACACAAAATTGAAAGTTATTATCAAGAAACTGTTATTATCTGTGCTCTTTCTTTATAATAGGTTACCGGTACTCACCTGATGTTATTGTAGTAACGGATGATGGGAGAGGGGAGCTCCAGATGACAGTTGGAGTGGGCAGGATGACAGTTGAGGAGCTGTTGTAATGAAAGGTCAGAGTCTGTAAATGGCTGTTAAAAGGCAGTGGTACAATTTACCCTCGATTACACCCACAATAAGAGATCTGACTATATAAATAATAATAATCATCATCATTACTATTATTATTATTATTATTATTATTATCATTACCTTCATTAATGAATTGAAATAATAAAAATAATGGCCACCTATCCGGTAACACTTGTATATTATGCCTTACAGATCAGAAACTCCAGCTGTTTCCATCAACAGCAGCCCAGCGGAGATCCCATGCTTCAATGTATATGATGACACCCTCAATAACACCCTCTCTCTGTGTAAGCTCTGCCTACTTCTACGTAAGGTGCGTAAGTGGGTTGAATGGACTGGAGGGTGAACGCGTCCTCCAGATGTTACGTCAGTTTCACTAATGTAACAACAATCATACGGGACTTTGGGCTGGATCCAGACCTTGTTAAGTGCATGAATTTAGTTACACCTGGGCTAAACCATGTTGACTTCAGGTAAGTCATATTTCATCTGCTGCAAACAGTTTTAGAGTAGAGAGGTGATGTTTCCTATCCCAAGTCTAAATAACAGTGTGATAGTAAAGCTGGTCAGTCTCTGTGTGCAGTAAGCAATTTAAAGATATATCCCTGCATGCAAAGTATACAATTAACTTGACTCCCCCTGAATTCAACATGGTTTAGCCCAGGAGTAACTAAGTTAATGCACTTAACAAGGTCTGGATCCAGCCCTTTGTTCTGTACGATGGCATTTAAGAACAAAGGGGCTGTGCTTCTCCTCCGCCTGCTAAGGTGGGCAGGGGAAGCATGTAAAGTGTACAGTGTTGGCGTCATCACCCACTTACGAGTGGATCAGCCGTTGGACGGACCTCTGATCCACAAGTGTTACTTATGTCTGCCATATGGCACTGGTTATGGATGAGAGAAGCGAGGACAGGGGGGAGTCCCTACGTACGAAAAATTTGTGAAAGTTGGGCTAATCCTCCAGTTATTGAGCATTTGGATTGGTAATTGTAAAGTGTGGGAATCACGGTCATAATATACATTTGTTATCATCCTGTCAGCTGATTGGAGATTTAAGCATGTCCGCCCAGTGCAATAATCAGTAAGCTATAATTGTACAATTTCATGTTTATGAAGAGAAAATTGGTAACGTGCGGGTGAGTAATGTATAAAATATACAGAAAGAATATTATTGTGCCCCTGGTACACGGGATGCCTATATTTAGGTACATTCTTAAGTGTATATCCGGTCCAATGTGTCTTAGATGAGCTTGAGCCATAATCCACTTTTGACTCTCTTTTTTGCAAGATGGTGCCAACTGACCACTTCGTTTTGTGCTGCTCTGCACCATTTTACCATCTGTCTTGGTGCCAACAATTCAATATCCAGCTCCACAATAACCATCTAGGGAGGAGTATTCCATCAATACCATCTCTGGAGGAGTATTCCATCAATACCATCTCTGGAGGAGTATTCCATCAGTACCATCTCCGGAGGAGTATTCCAACACTACCATCTCCGGATGAGAATGCCATCAGTACCATCACCGGAGGAGTATTCCATCACTACCATCTCCGGAGGAGTATTCCATCAGTACCATCTAGAGCTGGGCGATTAATCGAATTAATTTTCACCCGTCACCCTCTTTACTCACCTCAGCGCCGCAGCAGAGTCCGTGACTGCCTCTATCCGCAGCATCTCCTCTGATGATCAGAGAGGAGATGCTGCGGTGGAGAGAATCAGTCACGGACTCTGCCAGGGCCGATGGAGTCTGGGCCGATGGGCTGCCGCTAGCTGTGCTTTTCCCTATGTCTATCATAGACACAGGGAAGGGCACAGCTTTCATTCACCAGCTAAACAATGAAGTAAGTTAAGGGTTAAATGAATCTTTAACTTACTTCACTGATTGGCTGCTGACAGAAAGCTGCGCTCTTCCCTGTTTCCATGTACTGAGGAGCGTCTGACACTGCACAGGAAGTAGCAGAGACTTTTACTTTCACTTTCAGCCTCGGGCTGAACAGCGTTTTCCTGTGTGGCCAGCTTTGTGTAAGGTAAGCTTTATTCATCTCTCTCTCTCTCTCTCTCTCTCTCTCTCTCTCTCTCTCTCTCTCACTCTCTCTCTCTCTCTCTCTCTCTCTCTCTCTCTCTCTCTCTCTCTCTCTCTCTCTCTCTCTCTCTCTCTCTCTCTCTCTCTCTCTCTCTCTCTCTCTCTCTCTCTCTCTCTCTCTCTCTCTCTCTCTCTCTCTCTCTCTCTCTCTCTCTCTCTCTCTCTCTCTCTCTCTCTCGTCTCTCTCATGTCTGTCTGTCTCGAAAAAAAATATACAAAAGAAAAAAATCACGCAAATGCACCTGAGAAGAAAAAGAAAAAAAATATACAGGCTGACCAGATGAGTACATGGCAGACATGATGATGATGAGTACTGGGCAGACATGATGATGATGATGATGATGATGAGTACTGGGCAGACATGATAATGATGAGTACTGGGCAAACATAATGAGGATGAGTACTGGGCAGAAATAATGCTGATGAGTACTGGGCAGACATGATGATGATGAGTACTGGGCAGACATGATGATGATGAGTACTGGGCAGACATGATGATGATGAGTACTGGGCAGACATGATGATGATGAGTACTGGGCAGACATGATGATGATGAGTACTGGGCAGACATGATGATGATGAGTACTGGGCAGACATGATGATGATGAGTACTGGGCAGACATGATGATGATGAGTACTGGGCAGACATGATGATGATGAGTACTGGGCAGACATGATGATGATGAGTACTGGGCAGACATGATGATGATGAGTACTGGGCAGACATGATGATGATGAGTACTGGGCAGACATGATGATGATGAGTACTGGGCAGACATGATGATGATGAGTACTGGGCAGACATGATGATGATGAGTACTGGGCAGACATGATGATGATGAGTACTGGGCAGACATGATGATGATGAGTACTGGGCAGACATGATGATGATGAGTACTGGGCAGACATGATGATGATGAGTACTGGGCAGACATGATGATGATGAGTACTGGGCAGACATGATGATGATGAGTACTGGGCAGACATGATGATGATGAGTACTGGGCAGACATGATGATGATGAGTACTGGGCAGACATGATGATGATGGGTGCTGGGCAGACATGATAATGATGATGAGTACTGGCAGACATGATGATGGATGAGTCTTGGTGTTTTTTTAAGTTATTTTAGCTTAAAATAGGAAAATCGAGATTAAAATCGAAAATCGTCCTTTTTTTTCAAAAAAATCGAGATTTTAATTTTTGGCCAAATCGCCCAGCTCTAGTACCATCTCTGGAGGAGTATTCCATCAGCACCATCTCCGGATGAGAATGCCATCAGTACCACCTCTGGAGGAGTATTCCATCAGTACCACTGTTAACCAAGTTAACAGCTGTGGACTCTACAGTATTCTTCAGTACAGGGGTGGTGGGTATGTCTTACTTTATCAATATTCTTTTATTGTCCTTCTAGTGGCTATATTTGGTTCAAACTGATTCTGACAGTAGTGGGTCATTTCATCCTGTAAACAGTGATATTAGGGTGTAAACCATTTCAGTAACTTCTGGTTATTATTATAGCTAATATTTGGCAGTTTTATAGGTTACTAAATATGAATTGTATTAGCAATTATGGGCCGTATGCAGAGCTCCGGCCGCATTGCATTTGCAGCCAGGGTTTTCAGAAGAGTGCTACTGCGCATGCGCAGTAATTTTGTAATGTAATCTACGTTACTTCTTGCAACGTAGATTGCGTATACGCGGTCCTATATGTGGACCATCTACAGCGATAAGAGTAAAGAGTTATTTTTAATCACTATATAGCACTAGGCTGATAAGGTAGAAGAATAACCTCTTCTTACATTAATTTTACAGGATGGAATGTATTGAAGAAATTGTTACAGAGGCTGACAGCACAGTTACAATTTTATTGGAATCTCCGCAGGAAAGCAATAACCATATGTTTTTTTAAATATGTATTCATGATTGTGATCAATAAATTTATAGACTTCTTTAATTGTTAATGCAATTGAAATTACTCCTGTTTTCTTAGAACTTACATTAATATATATAAAGGTGTTGCATGAGCCACTGCGAAAATGGCAATTACGAAAACACACAGCTGACTGTTATCTATCGGCTGTGTCTAATTCAAACCTGTCAGCAACTAGACATTTACGCCGCAGACACACTGCAGGACACAACAGTTCCCGACACACCGACAGGTTAGTGCAGGGGAGGGGATGCAGTGTAGCAGGGTAGTCTTAGGGGTAGGCTGTGGGGAGGGGATGTAGTGTAGAAAGGGAGTTTTAGGGTTAGGCTGCTGGGAGGGGATGGAGAGGAGAAGAAGGGGTTAAGGTGAAGATAAGCATAAGGATTGAGGAAATAGGGATCAGTGCCTGTCTACGGTGGAGCAGGAACATTCGGTTGTGCTCCATCTTGGCAAATTGGGTGTCTAAGGCATTGCCATGACGATAACTTTGAAAAATCTTCACATATGTCCATATACAATAAGAACTGATGGTATGCTGTCCCTCTTTTGAGCCACTCAATGGCAACTTAATCACGTTTGGCAACAGATACCTATTTTAGTTGACAATGGCTAATCTGCGGCGGCTTGAAGTCAGGGCTCAGGCTGCAGCAGCTACTTCAGGGCTGAGGTTAGGATTAGGGCTCAATAGGAAGGTTAGCGTTAGGTTGTGGGACATGGAGGGTTAGGGTTAGGGCTAAAAAGTGGAAGGTTAGGGTTAAGCTACAGCAAACGGAAGGTTTGGGGTAGCAACAAAGGCTTGCTTTTAAAAATATAAATCTTTGCAGCTATGGGAGGCTCAACGCCGCCACAATCGAGAATGCATACTGCTGGCAATTGCAATTGTCATAAGTACCGGATTTTAAATAAATGGTCTCTAGGATGGGGTCTTTATATTGCACAGCATTCACTAGGATGCTCTCTGTATATTGCATTGCAGGGCTGTATGCGCAATCTAGGTTGCAACAAGAAATGTAGATGACGTTACAAAATTACTGCGCATGCGAAGTAGCACATATCGGAAAACTCCGGCCGCATATGCAATGTGGCCGGAACTCTGCATACGGCCTACAATTACTAAGATGTGGCCTGTATCGTATGGCAGTCAGTAAGATATGATCGGTATTGTGTAGCTTCACAATAAATGTTATATACATTACACAAGTGCATTTTGTAACCCTTATCAGTGGCAAATGCAGGATTTTGAAAGGGGGTTTTCCAATGTGTGTAATACATGTTGGGTATATTAGGGGTCTGGACAGGGCACAGTACATAAAGTACATTAGCCAATTTATTAACGTTCTAGTTATGAGTCATACTATAATATATGGCGTACATATTAGGCTTGGGGAATAGCACACTATATACAGTATATAGTATACCATTACCAGACCCCTATTATATCCTGTTTATAATATAGTATGTGCAATACCCAGACCATTATAATATAATATGTGGTAATCCCCGACTCATGATATATTCCATTATTTTATAGTATGTACATTTCCCAGACCCATAATGTATACCCTTTTATTATAGTATGTCCCAATCCAGAGGTGTTTTAAGACGTATGTGGGCCCTTGTGCAGGATTTGTACATGGGCCCCCCCCCACTGCACCCACTCCCGCGGCACCCCTCCCCTGCACTTGCAGGCTACCAGATGCAGTTTGTTTTGTATGGCCAGGGCTGCCATTGGGGTGGACAGCCGGGACTACTGTCCCAGGCCCGGACCTGATGGGGGCCTGCCAATACTTACCTAGCAGCAGGTATTGGTGATATCTGCTGTTCAGAGCTATTTAGTAGCCGGTCAATGCACAGGGAAGTCCTTCCCTGCGCACCGGTCCGCTGTTAAAGCGTGTCTGCCGGGCCCCGTCCCTATGTGATGTCATCAATGACGTCACATAGGGGGCGGGACCCGCGGCTGGGACCCATGACCCGCATGTGATGATGGTGGCCCTGTGTATGGTAGTATTTAAGATGTAGTTTTTTTGCATATTTAATGTATGGTAGGCACAAGTATGTTATCTGTGTTGTATGTATGTCAATGGGATACTTACTGGGTTACTATAATTGTGATATAATAGTATCATACGCTTGTCACACTATACTGGTGAAGCACCTGTGTGTGCAGCTCAGAGGCAGCCCTAGGTTTTACAGGGCCCTAGGCAAAAAATTAGAAGAGGCCCCATCAAATAATCTCACGTTAAAATAACTAAGAGCACGGATTCTGACAGAGCCTGTTACTGGCTGTCAGAAGCGACTGTAAGTTATTTTTTTTCAGCTGTCTGCTTCCGAGAGCTATGCCATCTCCGGGCTGTGTTCAGGCAACCACTTCCTTCATACAGAGTCCCAGTCCTATGCTTTTGTCTGCGACCAGGTAAAAGATTATTTGCAGTGTCTGGTCTTGAACCTGCAGGGTCCCCTGACCCACGGGTCTATAAATGGTCGCCTATGCAGCCTATTCCTAGTGTAGCTTCTGGTGCAGCTGATGACATAGTATATTTGCATTGTACATTGCTGCAACTATCCTTTGACCCTTTGACTATGGATTATGATTTATGAGTTCAGTCTTTGCGTGGATTATGTGGCCTCACTAGACCACCAGGGAGGCAGTCGTAAAACACCCAATGGCGGTGCGGCCTCCTATACACTATGGGCCAGATCCAGACCTAAGTGCACTTCAAGTACGATCTCGTAGTGTATTTACACGATCATAAGTACTATGTGCTCCCCCGAGCACTCCCCCCGGTCGCACATAATTTACGAGTATCAAACCCTACCTTAACTTTTCCTTGTGTAAGTACGATCATACATAGTGGATTGTTGCATGTAAGAGCCTAACCCGGCCCATACTGTACAATTTAAATGCCTCCCTTCGCCTACAGAGCATATTTCGTACGTATTTACGAGGAAGGTACATACGATCAGAGTTATGACGCTTAACATCTACCGCGCACATGCCCAGTACATACAAAAAGCAGAAGTTACGCAAGCAGCTAGTGTAATAACGCTTTCATACTGAACTCAGGATCTGGTCCTATAGCACCAATTAAATACTGTTAACCCTACGAACGAGCCATTAATTCATGGGCCCCTGCTGTGGGCTTGCTCCTCAGGCTAAAATTTACCAGACATCCCCTGACAATTGGTCTGTGGTATTATGCAAAACTAAGATGTCTGTGTGACTTTACATGTCCCCCCCCCTCACGGCGAAGCGCTGGCAAGCCTAGCAGGTTTAAATCCCTATATATATATATATATATATATATATATATGTGTGTGT
>WWET01005183.1:43480-61938 GCA_011038615.1 Limnodynastes dumerilii
ATGGTGACTGTGCCCGGGGCTGAGAACGGACCACAGCCCCCCTACCCCCCCTAACATAAAAAAAAATCTCCAGACTCTAAACCTAAATAAATAAAACACATAAATAAAGGAAGGATTTCTAAAACTTGTTTTTATTTTTTTCCCTTTTTAATGACCAGCAATGCTGCACATTCCCTGGCCCCTCGTCAGGTCCAGCCCGGGAAATTAGTACCCCCCCCCCTCTCGGCGGCACTGTCCACACTCATATCTTGCTTGTTGTTGAAGGTCTTTTCCAGCAGCTGAAATACTTGGCCAGGAACTACGGAAGCATCTTGTTATAGGCATTTTTACAGTCTATAAAACAAAGCAGAAATCTATCTGTAAATAGATTCCAAATAAAATGTTGTTTTGCTTTTATACACATTTCTTGTAATAAGCTTTCACCAGACTCTAGTGACATGCAATTGTCTGTGATGTTCTACAAATAAATTACAAACACTGGTGTCTATGTTTTTTTATTGTTTTTTTTTATAGAACCTCAGTATTTCACATTTAACATTGTTCGTTTAACCAGTACAAAGAAAAACATTTGCCATGGATGCTGTAAGTATGTAAATGATACAGGAAAGGTGAGTGATATGTGACAGGTGTGTTCTAAGTAGAATTGTGTGCTGTGTTTATTTTGTGTGTGTGTGTTGCTAAAAACATAAGTGCCAATAAACAGCAGCAGATACTATTATCTACTTACATTTTTTTATATATGAAATATATATTATGTTATAAAAAGATATATTGTGAATTTTAAAAAATACCCCAAAACAAAAGAGCTAGTTTGGAACTTTAAAATAAGTGTATAAATATAACTGTTAGTACATTTAACTAGACAAAGTTTTTGAGTTAGGAAATGCACAACCCAGACAAAATATAGAGATGATGAGACAATAATCACCACATACTAGACAACAAAAAGCAGTAGTTTTAGGCAGGGGAAAAATGTTTGATGTGGACAATGTCCTTCCCCTACTGCATCACCTTTTAATTAGCTTGAAGCATACAGTCGTTAGGGATGTCATAACAACGGCATTTCTGCGCAGATGTTGCCCGGTATAATCCATGGCTCTGGGTGCCGTGAATCTGGTGTCCATAACTACAGAGTAATTACGGTGGAAGGGGTGTGCTGCACCGTAACTACAAAGTAGTTACAGAAGGTATGCGGGGGAGGGAGGGAAATTAGGAAGGGAGGGCTGGGTTAGGGGGTTACGATTAGTTTCCCGGCCTTATTACCCACTGTTATGCCGGCTGAAGTTAAGGTAGCCTTCAGCCGGTGTAACAGTGGGTAAGTACGCTGGGACAGGGAGAGTGTCGGGGGGAGTGCTTATGAGCTACGCTAATTGTACTTACGAAGTTCGTCCCAGCGTAGCTCTGGATCTTCCCCAATGACACAGAGAAAGAGACTCAGGCCGCAACGCAAACTTAAAAAGCACCCAAGGGTAATGTGTTTATATAACAATGCTATAAGAAAAACTTCAATCATAAGCACAAAAAAAGATCTCACTAAACAGGGATACAAGACTGATAGGAAATTCTTAAGTTATTTTGTCTACTTTATAGTATTACATGAAGCTGCTAACACAAAGTGGAAAATAAAACTTATAAACTAACACGTTATTAAAAACAATAACATTAAAATAATGATGTAGCACAGTTAATCCGCTTTCTGCCATTAAAACAAAGGGTTGATTTGTGTTTATCTATTTAAAATATTCATGTAACAGGCATATGAAACAGATGAAAGTTTCACATCCTATTTATATTAAGAGCTCCAGTTGAAATTTAGTTATCCTTTTAAAGTTTAAGTGGAGCACTTTCCCTGCCAACACCATGGAAGTTGTTTATTATACAAATTATTCCATATGTGACTCTTCACAAATGGGCACTTTGGTTCAATGCCTTTCATTATTACAAATAGTTCCACAACTTCTGATCCCATTGAAGCTGTCACCAATTTAATCTATGAGAAGTCATCTATTGTTTGGAATGTAACAATTTTGTGCCCTGCACTCATGATTTAAAACATATGACAATAAGTTTAGCAGTTGTATGATATTTTCTTATATTTCAAATGCTTGGCATATGTCAAGAATGCTAAACAGAATAAGATATGTTTAAAGTGATTAAATATTATACAAACTTATTTTTTTTTGTTTTTCTTTTTTGGGGGTAGGGGGGAGTTATCATCACTTTTGAATATCTCCAAATTCATTTTAACAATTTGTGACGGCTGTGTACTTCTAGCTTGTTTTTAGAGTTAGATATATTTATTTTAAGGAGAGTCAGAAATCATTAAACAAATAATACCTTGCATGCTTCACCACTGACCGCACATTTTTCCAGATGTCCGCTTAATTTTTCTATCTTTCTATTTCTGTATGGTCTAACCTGTTATGAAAGCAGAGGGGAGGTAAAGTAATGTGAGTTCAGTAAGCAGCAACACACAGCATGTTCATGAAATATGTGTTTTATACTATATACTGGATTTTAAAAAGAAGTGCAGGAGAATGCTGCCTGGGTGGGCTCTATCAATTTCATTCATTTCCTTTTTCACAGTGGTTATTATAAAATAAATGTAAAGTTAAACAATATGTATAAGCAAAGCATCAATGAAACATTGGACAGTTCATGCCTACATTTAAGCATAGCGTATTTTCATAAGCATACAGTAACATTTTGAAAGCAACCATGCTATCCAATAAGCATTCATGTGTTGTATTGGATCGAATGCTAATGTTCATCAGTACAGCTGTTGTCAAATATGAAGGCACTGATATGGTAGACCAGGTGACAAAAATAGGCTTTGGCCCCACCCGTGCGTGTGTGTCTCTCTCTCTCTCTCTCTCTCTCTCTCTCTCTCTCTCTCTCTCTCTCTCTATATATATATACACATTTCTATATTTACACAGACATTCAGCATTATTACTTATTTATTCCTGACCAACTTCAATCCAATGCAGGCTCCTTGGGCCTGATCCAGACTTTAGCTCGGCTGTGTTTTTACACTTTGCGTAAGCGTAAAAACGGCCATTTGTACTTACTGCGCATGCTCGGGGCAGATCTTAGTTAACAAAATTCTAAGCGTATGGGCCTTGAGCGTACCAGCCTCGTAACAATGCTCGAGGGGGCGTGCCTGCCATACGAAATCCGTAAATACGCTAAAGAGTGAGGTGAGGCATTTAAATCGTACAGTATGGGCATGCTAAGCATCATAACTAAGCAAGGAGCTCCTTGCTTAGTTATGACGCTTAGCATGGCCATACTGTACGATTTAAATATCTCACCCCACCCTCAGTGCGCAATGCACTCCTTGGTGCAGTGGCTCCAGGCCCCTGTATCGGCATGGGCCCCAGTACAGGGGTATTCCGTCCCTGATGCTAGTTATTGAGCACTGCAGACAATTAGCTTACTAGGTGCTCTGTGTCTCAGGGAAGAGGACTGAATTATTTTCCACATTAGACTGCTCTTAATATATATATATATATATATATATATATAAACAATCTCTTCTATGTTTTAAAAGGAAACACAACTTTTTATCTTTTCCAAGAGAGTTAGAAATAATTATTTATTATTTATACCAATGATTTACCAAGGCTAGAGTAAAAACTATGTGACCTTTTCATTTGGAAATAATTATATGTTAGAAATCAACTAGAATTACAGCAATTGCATAATAAATGAAACCATCTTACACCAGGTATTCAATATTTAGAGTTTGTAGTCAACAGCACTGGCAGGACCGCAGATAGAGGATAACCTACAGCTGCTCCATCCAGTGTGTGCTCTCTGCGTGTGTGTGGTTAGGCAGCTCTTTTGCATATGTGAAATATTGTGCCAGCTCTGGAATAGAGCAGGCGGCGGCAGAGTGTCTGTTATGCAGTCACCTGGTTTGTTCCACTGCTTCGATCCAGGGATGTGGACCAGTCCACCCCTCTAGACAGCTTCACCCATGCCTGGAGGATCTTGAGCTAACCTGTATTTATAAGAGAGGTTAGGGGCCTCAGGTTTGTGTTCACCTTTTATCCATTGTTCAAAACCAATACATTGACCTAAAATGTCAAAACAATACAATGCATATTCATACATTTGTTCTCCAGAGCTCAGAACACAGCAGCGGGGAGGATCTGATAGCAGCAGATCCCAAATTTATCTACACATCCATGCCAGAGTAGGGCTAGATTTACTAAACTGCAGAAAAGAAAATGTGGAGATGTTGCCCATAGCAACCAAGATTTTAGCTCTCACTTTCCTATTAAATACTAGAGAATGTCAGCTACAATCAGATTGGTTGCTATGGGCAACATCTCTACTTTTCCTTTTCTGCAGTTTAGTAAATCTAGCCCATGGAGTTTTGAGAACTAGACCCTACCTTAAAACATCCGCTTCGGCCCCCACTAAAATGGTGACAGATTGGAAGTCAGGATTTGCCTAAATCCTCACCCTTACTATACATAAAACCGACCCACTTAGGGCTGCAACCCACTCTGTGGAACACGCCAGAAGTATCTAAAAATCGGAAAGCTGTATTGCGCTGCTTGCGTACCGGTAGTGGCACTTAGAGATGAGCATGCCCGTCACTCATAGACAATATTTTTCTGATATTGTTGTTAGAAAACACTTGATCTGTGGAAGTGATTGAACTGATGCCTTGCTTTTAGCGTGTTGTTCTTGATCACAAGTGTATGTTACCAATGCTAGTTAGATTTAAGATTTTGACTGTGTAAGTCAAATAGATCTAAAATAAATGTGATTTAGGTCATCTCTATATATGCACAAAATACAGAAAATCACATATACACTGGTGTCTATGAAACCTACATCTGGGACCAGATTTACTAAGCTGCAGGTTTGGAAAAGTGGAGATGTTTTCCATAGAAACCAATCATATTTTTGCTGACATTCTCTAGTATGTAAAAAGAAATTGAGAGTTTGATTGTTGCTATAGGCAACATCTCCACTTATCCAAACTCGCAGCTAAGTAAACCTGGCCCCAGGTGTTGACCACCAGATTGAAACAGCTGGGGTACACATTTTAATACAGCTTTTTGATGACTTTAACTTCCTTAGCATGTAACATTTTAGAGTATATAAAAAATAAGTAATCATATATATTTAAACCATTCAATAAGATTTGCAAAAATCATAACATTTCAAAGCTTGCAAGTTAGCAATATATGTCATATAACAAAATGGCATTTCCCATGCGACTAAAATCCATTTCTACAGATTGCATACCAACATATACACAGTGATTTGTAGCAGTTCATTTTTCTTTATTAACATCTGCTTTAAGAAAGAATAACCATTCATACCAAGCTAAAACAAAAGCATCATGTAGAATGCCTTCAGGCGCTATGTGTATGAGTGCAATCAGCATTGGCTATGAACCTAGTAATCTTTTGCAGACTATGTAAATTTGAAAAAGGGCCTTTCCAGTAAAAAGACATTAAGGTTCATTGTCCATATGCTTATTATATTAGTGTGAAGAATTGGCTTAGAAACTATTTGACATTGGCTCACAAAATATGATAAACGAACATGTACAGTGTATTTTTAAAGTGTATACAGTGGCAGAACTACTGCTGGAGTAATCTTTGCAACTGCTATGAGATTTGACAGTGGCCTAGCAGTTAGGGAATCCTGCTCACACTAGATTATTGGAGCTTTTACTCCAAGACCCCAAAGCAAAATGTAATAGGCAGCAGTAAGTCTATATTCCAGGCTCCAGATACTATTCTAAATGGGTTGCAATTAGATTAAGAAAAACAGAGGGCGCTGCATGGTGCAGCATTTTCTTTAATACAAATACATCATTAAAAACAATCAGGTGTACCAGATAAATAAGAATCTCACAAGTTGATTCATACAGGCAGATAAGCAATATTTCGTTGCGCAGCAGGTCTCCATGCAAACGGCTCCCGACTTCCAGATCAGAATAAAGGCAGCACACACCAATGAAGTTCATGTAAAAGAGGGTGCAAGACTCAAATGTCACATAATATAGGTATAAAGAATAAAATCCCAAGTCAGCACACCAGACACAGATGGAATCAAATATCAAAAAGCGTCTTTATAGGCAAAAATGTCAAGTCAATACACAGGGCATGAGATCACAAAAAAGTGCATAAGTGCAAAAAAAGGATCCAAAAAGTAAGTGATAGTGGTAAATAAACTAACAGTATTAGCACCCAATTTTCTATGGTGGTAACAATCCTGGAGTTTGCATTGAAAACACATAATCAGGCAATGAATAAAGGTCCAGTGAAATTGTCCATACAATGTAGAGACAGAAACATATCACCTATCAAGTAAGTGATTTGTCCATGATAGCCCGACAGCTGTTTCGGCGTGCTTGTACCGTCGCCAGGGGGTCAAAGTGCAGCATGTACTGAAAGGTAAACGTCACATCATTAAATACCATCCTTAATTACTTACAAAAATTAGCTGGGGTTGTGTCGGGATCAGACTCCACAACGGCGCACACACACAACGAGATGCAGGACACGTGCCACAACCACGTCATACATCCGCACCAATATACGTCACCCACATCCACCCACAGCTGATCCCAGCTGCTTAGCATCAGAAGGGCGCAACTAGGAGTGGGTAGACAAGTGGCTATCGCAATGCGTCACTGCAGTAATCGCCATGGTAGCCAAGGGGAGGTCCCAATGACGATCATAAACTGCAAACATTTTTACAAATATTAAAATACACAATATAAATTGGCCAATCTATAAAAAACAAGACAAATTGAATTCTTCATTCAGGCCTTTAGGGGCCAGTGAATCAAATAAATAAATAAGTCTCGCCTCTTTACGTAGGAGACGTAAATTCCTATCACCTTCTCTTCTAAGGGGGGATCTGCACTAGTGGCATACACTTTAAATCTCTCACATTATGCTTCATTTCAACAAAATGCTTGGCTACCAGAGGTGTTTTCCCATCCAAACAAGTGAACGCATGCTTAATAGAAGATCTATGAAAAGTAATCATCTCCTTAAACATGTGCACCATTTTGCCAATATAGACTTTAGAATAGGGACACTGTATTAAGTAAAAGACAAATTTACTTTCACACGTCAATCTCTGATGATTTTTGAAAGTTAGATCTTAGTTAGGGTGTGTGAACTGTTCACCAAGAATCAAGAATTGGCAGTTCACACAACCGTTGCACCTATGTACACCAATTTTGGGTGGGAGCCAGGTCTTGGATACACTAGTTTTAATATCCGTTTTTACCAATTGGTCTCTTAGATTTTGACTACGCCTGTAGCACATCATTGGGGGTTGTTGTAATAAATGACAAATTCTAGCGTCTGAGGCAATAATATGCCAGTGTTTGTTAATAGTGAGTTTTAATTCCCTCGACATAAAAGAGTATACTGTACTAAAAATAAAACGTTGCTTTTTGGAATGAACACAAGGGTTAAAGAGATCTTCTCTTTTAAGACACAAACAACGTTCAATGGCTGCATTAATTTCATTAATTTTATATCCAAGTGCTAAAAATCTGTTGCCCATGTCTCTCAAGGCAACAGGTTCCTGTTGGATGTAATTCTTACTATTCGAAACATTTGCGAAAAGGGGAGCCCAGATTTTAAAGGTTGTGGATGGAAACTATCTGCTTGCAAAATTGTGTTCTTATCTGTACTCTTACAAAATAATTTAGTGTCAAATCCAAATGATGTTTGGGTTATAGTAACATCAAGGAAACTAATCTGATTAAAATCCAAAGTCACAGTGAACTTAATTGTGGTATCAATATTGTTAAGCATGGTCACAAAGGCATCTACCTCTGATGGTGGTCCAGTCCATAAAAAAATAAATCATCTATAAACCTTGTATAGAAAGCAATCCATTTTGAAAAGTATGAATGATGCAACAAGTATTTGGTTTCAAAACAATGCATGTACAAATTTGCATAGGATGGGGTCATATTGGACCCCATTTTTTTTGTAAAAAAGGTTAGTGTAGGCTGCATAGCCGTTAGGTTGCTTAAGTGTATAAATTTAAAGTGGATAATTTGGAAAGTAAATGCCAGAGTTGCATATGAAGTTTAAAGCAACTATTGTGAACTTACAACATCTTCTCTTCTCATCCACAGATAATTACCATTTAGCCACTTTAAGCTGTGCAAGTTTTACCTTTTGCCTCATAGCATGATTTAACTTATAGCTAATTACCATTTACCCACTTTAAGCTGTGCAAGTTTAATCTTTTGCCTCATAGTATGATTTAACTTATAGGTAATTGTTTTTGATTGATAACTGTGGTCTGGCATACCAGTGTTTGATTGTTTGCTTAACACTTTATTGCTGCTTCAATTGGGAGGAGGATCCTCAATGTTAGTAATGAGGGTCTTCTCTTGTCAGTATTTCTATTTATTAGGTTAGTGTAGGCTGCATAGCCGTTAGGCTGCTTAAGTCTATAAATTTAAAGTGGATAATTTTAAGTGGAAAGTAAATGCAGAGTTAGACCAGAGTTAAACAGGAGGAAAACAGAGGACACAGAATACTATCCTATCAACATTGGCTTCTCAAACAACATCCACTGAAGATTTTGAAGTTTAAACCAGTAACACCAGCATTTAATGGATCCTCCTTCTGGAAATCCTTTCCTGCTTTCCTGCACAGTGCAACATAAACCTTTCTGATGCTGCTTCTGGTGACTGCTTTGAACATCTATTAACCTTGCACTAAATTTAGCTGCACATAGCTTTAAATTTGATGTTAATGATTTTAACTATCTTGCATTCATTTCATTTCTTAAGAACCTCTCTCCAGTCATTCTGCCTTTTCCACTTCTTAGTTCCTCCTTCATACTGTCATGGCACTTGTCTCTCCATCCCTGTCCCTCCTCTCTCACTTCATCCCCACCCATCCTACTCACCCCATACCCTCTCCCACTCCTCCATCAGTCTCCACTGCCTTTCCCATACACACCCTAGCCCCCCATCTACATCCCACCCCCCATATCTCATGCCTTACCTCGCTCCTGTAACCCCTCCAATCTAATACACATACTCCTGCTCCCTCTCTCCCATTCTCCTGTGCTCTGTGGAATGCTAGATCTATCTGCAACAAGCTCCCTGCCATCCATGACCTCTTCATCTCCAACTCCTGCAACCTTCTCGCCATTACTGAAACCTGGCTCTCACCCTCTGATACTACCTCCCATGCCTCCTATGGCGGACTCTCGTTCTCCAACACCCTTCGGCCTAGTGAATGCCCTGGCGGTGGTGTGGGCATCCTCCTTTCCCCTTCCTGCACATTTAGCATCATACCCCCTCAGCCCTCTCTTACATTCACCTTTGAGGTCCACTGCATTCGCATCTACCACCCCATCAATCTCCGTGTTGCTGTTATCTACCGCCCACCTGGTCCCTCCAAATTCTTTGATAACTTTGGAGCCTGGCTCCCCCACTTTTTGTCATCTGACCTCCCCACCCTTATCCTAGGTGACTTCAACATCCCCGTTGACAACCCCTCAGACCCCAGCACCATAAAACTTTTTTCTCTCTCCTCCTTCCTTGGCCTATCACAGTGGACCTCTGCACCCACCCACAACCTGGGCCACTCCCTTGACCTTGTTTTCTCATGCTCATGCTCCTTGTCTGACTTCTCCATCTCTCCCTTCCCCCTCTCTGATCATAATCTTATCTCCTTCTCCCTCTCTTCCTCCCCCTCTCCTTCCCCATCACCCAAACGCATTCTCACCCGAAAGAACCTCCATTCCCTTTGATGTTGTGGCTTTCACTTCTTCCCTTGATCCCCTCCTCACACGCATTTCCACCATGTCCTGCCCCAATCTAGTC
Source organism: Limnodynastes dumerilii (assembly GCA_011038615.1). Lineage (NCBI taxonomy): Eukaryota > Metazoa > Chordata > Amphibia > Anura > Limnodynastidae > Limnodynastes > Limnodynastes dumerilii. The sequence continues at coordinate 53,331 of WWET01005183.1, forward strand.
ACTTCTCTCTTCAACAATGCCCTCTCCTCTGCCCTTTATGCTGCCTGCCCTTCCTCCTCAGTCTCCCTTCGTCGGAACAACCCCCAACCCTGGCACTCCCCGACCACTCGGTTCTTAAAGATATGCTCCCGTGTTGCGGAGCGCCTCTGGAGGAAGTCCCGTTCCCTTGCAGACTTTCTCCACTTCAAGTTCATGCTCTCCTCTTTTACCTCTGCTCTTGCCCTGGCCAAGCAATCCTTCTTTAAGTCCCTCATCCTTTATGTTGGAGCTACCTGATGATGATCATGTGATCAATACGATATACATCAGATAACCCTCCAGTGTGTGCCCAGTTTAAGAGTCCTTTAGGTAACATCCTCCCCCCCTCTCTCTCCATTTCTGCCTCTGACTTTGCCACCTTCTTCACTTCCAAGATTGATTCCATCAGGAGCTCCATCTCCTCTACTATCACCTCTCCTTCATCTCAATCTCCACCCTCTCCTCTTCTCCCTAGCCACCCACCAATGTCTACCTTCATCCCTACCTCTGCAGAAGAAATGCACTCACTTCTCTTGTCATCGCCTCCATCAACGTGCCCACTTGATCCCATCCCCTCTAATCTTCTCCGGTCTCTCTCTCCATCCACCTGCTCTAATCTTGCTCACCTCTTTAACTTATTCCTCTCCTCTGGCTTCTTCCCCTCCCCCATGCTCTTGTCTCCCCCATCCTCAAAAAACCTAACCTTGATCCCACTTCACCTTCCAATTACCGACCCATCTCCCTTCTGCCCTTCGCCTCAAAGTTGCTTGAATGGCTTGTTTACAAGCGTCTACTTGGCAAGCTTGCCGACAACTCCATCTTGGACCCTCTCCAATCTGGGTTCCGCCCCCTGCACTCCACTGGAACTGCCCTGACTAAGGACACAAATGACCTCCTTTTTGCCAAATCTAAGGGCCACTTCTCCCTTCTCATCCTCCTGGATCTGTCAGCAGCCTTTGACACCGTTGATCACCCTCTCCTGCTCCACACCCTTTGCTCCTTCGGCCTCTCTGGAACTGTCCACTCCTGGTTCTTCTCTTATCTCACGGACCGTTCCTTCTCTGTTGCAACCCCCGGCTCCTCCTCCCCTACCACTCCTCTTCCCATTGGTGTGCCCCAGGGCTCAGTTCTTGGTCCCCTTCTGTTCTCGCTCTATACCTTCTCCCTGGGTGAATTCATCAGCTCCTTTGGCTTTCAGTATCACCTCTATGCTGATGACACTCAAATCTATCTCTCCTCCCCTGCCCTCTCCCCTGAACTTCTATCAAAAGTGTCAGATTGCCTCTTGGCCATCTCCTCATGGATGTCTGATAGTTTTCTAAAGCTTAACATGGACAAAACTGAAATCGTAGTCTTCCGTCCTTCACGTATCCCCTCTACCCCTACTATCTCTATTACTATTGGTGACTCCACCATCTCCTCCTCAACCCAAGCCCGCTGCCTGTGCGTCATCCTAGACTCCTCTCTCTCCTTCACCCACCACACTGCGCCCTCTCACTCTCCTGCCGCTTTCATCTCCGCAAGACCCTTTTTAAATGCAGACGCCGCTAAAACGCTCATTCACTCTCTTGTTATCTCCCGTCTGGACTACTGCAACATTCTCCTCTGTGGTCTCCCTCTGGTCCGTCTCATACCCCTACAATCTATACTAAATGCTGCAGCCAGGCTCATCTTCCTCTCCCAACACACTGCCTCCACCTTCCCTCTCTGTCAATCTCTACACTGGCTTCCTGTCCCTTTCAGAATTCTCTTCAAGCTCCTCACCACAAGTTAAAAGACTCTCTTCTCCTCCACCACTCCCAACATCTCCTCCCTTATCTCCATCCACACTCTCTCTTGTCCACTCCACTCTGCTGATGACTGCCACCTCAACTCCAACCTTATAACCACTTCTCACTCCCACATCCAAGACTTCTCCCGGGCTGCCCCTCTCCATTGCAACAACGTACCACATCCTATCAGGCTATCCAGTACACTCCAGTCCTTCAAACGCTCCCTTAAAACCCACTTCTTCAGGCTAGCCTAGCCTTCCTCCACCTAAGCTTACCTGCCCTCCCCATCCTCATCACTGTGTCTGCTGTTTGTTCACCCTCTCTCACTTAGCATGTTAGCTTTTATGAGCAGGGTCCTTCTCCCTCCTATCATCATCCCTCTACCCTGTCCTCATCACTTCCCACCTTTTTCTCTCTACTGTCTATCTCTCTTCTTATTCATCTGCTCCTACACACATATCCAGCATCTTTATTTTCCTTACATATTGTTTCGCTATCACCGCCGCCAACCGGCAACTATGGTCGGACGTGTCTCCTATCGAGGCAGCGTGTACATTAAGTTGCAGTGTAGAATATATGTTGGACACACGTGTCCGTTAAAGGGAGCTCTCTATAACGGACACGTGTGTCCGACATATATTCTACACGGCCGATCCTGGTCCTGGAGACCAAGGGTGCATCAAATAAAGAGTGATCACTGTTCCTGGGAACTACAAATGGTTAATAAATTCATCCCTTGTAATAAATTCAACCCACTTCTTCAGGCTAGCCTACCCTTCCTCCAGATAAGCTGACCTGCCCTCCACAATTTCATCATTGTGTCTCCTGTTTATTTGCCCTCTCTCACTTAGCATGTTAGCTCTTATAAGCATAGTCCTCCTTCCTCCTGTCATCATCCCTCTACCCTGTCCTCATCACTCCCACCTTTTTTCTCTCTACGGTCTATCTCTCTCCTTATTCATCTGCTCCTACACACATATCCAGCATCTTTATTTTGCATATATACTTTTTTTGTACTGTATTTTATTTTTGCTTTGTACTTTTATTGTATTCCTTATTCTATGAGTTTATACCTTGTATTAATTATTGTATTGTATATGTAACTACTGGCTTTCCTATTGCTTCTGTACGGCGCTGCCGATACCGTGTAGCGCCTTATAAATAAACAATAATAATAATAATAATAATATTTTAAAAAAGAAAATAATTCCGTGTCAAAACAAATCATTTCAAAAATAACAAAAAATCAATGGGAGGACCATCAAATTCTCCTTCATGCAAAATTGATTGTATTGCCTCAATTCCTCCCTCATGGAGAATGTTAGCGTATAAATTTATAACGTTCATCGTGACTAACAGACAATTGCCCACCAAATGTTGTACTTTATTAAGTTTTAACAAAAAAATGGGAGGTGTTCTTGATGTAGCTTGGTGTTTTTTGAACAAAACTCTGCAAATAAAAATCAATGAAGTGTGAAAGAGGCTGACTTAATGAACCCCGGGATTTTTGTAAGTAATTAAGGATGGTATTTAATGATGTGACGATTACCTCTCAGTACATGCAGCACTTTGACCCCCTGACGATGGGCCTGATCCTGAGCTACGGTGGCCGTAGCTCAAATGCGCATGCGCCGGGCAGATGTTGCCCGGCGTTACTATGGAAACGCCCGATCTACGATATCTCCATAGTAGCGGCGTTGGGACGCTAGAGGGGACGTCCTCCAGCGTCCCAACGCTCACGTTACTCCTGGAGGGCGGGGGGAGGTAAGTAAATCAGGCTAGGGGGGCGGGCTAGGCGGCCATACACTCCTGTGTGAGCGTAAGGCCTCCTGTGTGAGCGTATGGCCCCTTCCTTACGCCGGGCGAAGCTAGGGTAGCCTTCACCCGGCGTAAGGAATGGGCCATACGCCCGCACAGGGGGAGTGCCAGGGGGAGTCAGCGATGTAACGCTGAGCGTTAGCACGCTCAGCGCTACATCGTTGATCTGGATCAGGCCCGATGGCACAAGCACGCCGAAACAGCTGTCTGGCTATCATGGACACATCGCTTTCTTGATGGCTTCTGTCTCTACATTCTATGGATAATCATTACTTGATTATTTACTTTCATTGCAAACTCCGGGATTGTTACCACCATAGAAAATTGGCTGCTATTACTGTTTGTTTATTTACCACCGTTACTTACTTTTTGGATCCTTTTTTTGCACTTATGCTCTTTTTTGTGATATCATGTCCTGTGTATTGACTTGCCATTTTTGCCTATAAAGACGCTTTTTGATATTTGATTCCATCTGTTTCTGGTGTGCTGAGTTGGGATTTTATCCTTTATATCTATCTATCTATCTATCTATCTATCTATCTATCTATCTATCTATCTATCTATCTAATCTATCTATCTATCTATCTATCTATCTATCTATCTATCTATCTAGTGTGTTTTGCTGCTATGAACGGCCCTAGCAGAGGAGAAGAAATGGGCTGAAGAAAGAAAGAAGATCCTATGGTAATTAGTAAGTATGACTTTTACCAAAACCCTTACCTTAATCATTACCCTAACCCTCCCCTTCCTGTATCTTAACCCTAACCCTCATCTTACATTACCCTAACCCTCATCTTACATTACCCTAACCCTCTCTTCCCCGCAGCCTAACCTTAAGGCTCCCTTCTCCACAGCCTGACCCTAAGACTCCCCTTCAAGTAGCCTAACCCTAATCTTACCCTTCCATTACCCTAGCTCTAAATCTCCAAACACCCACAGCCTAACCCTAAAACTCCCCATAAAGTGTTACTCACCTCCGGTCGGTGCCACGGGTCTGCAGCAGGTGTGACAGGTCTGTGGTGGCATTTCTGAAGCATGAATGGATAAGTATGCCGATCGGCATACTTATCCTTCATTCATTCAGAAACGCCACCTTATGCAGACCTGTCGTAGGTGAGTAGGAATCTATGGGGAGTTTTAGGGTTAGGCTGTAGGGAGGGGAGCTTTATGGTTAGTCTGATGGGAAAGGAGTCTTAGGGTTAGGTTGTGGGGAGGGGAGTCTTAAGGTTAGGCTGCGGGGAGGGGAGTCTTATGTCCAGATTTATTAAGCTGCAGCTTTGGAAAACTGAAGATGTTGCCTATAGCAACCAATAAGATTCTAGCTCTCACTTTCTTTTTACATACTAGAGAATGTTAGCTAAAATCTGATTGGTTGCTGTGGGCAACATCTCCACTTTTCCGAACCCGTAGTTTAATAAATCAGTAAGGGGAGTCTTAGGGTCAGGCTGCAGAGAAAGAAGAGTTAGGGTTATGGTATTAGAAGGTAAGGGTTAGGGTAAGGATTACGGTAAGGGTTGGGGGTTAGATTCACACTCACCATTCGGCACAGCATCTACTTTCTTCCATGGTCTCCTCTGTGAGGCAGAGGCAATTGATTTCCCAGCCAGTTTGGAAAAGGGCCATTTAAGGCAGCAACCTACACCCCAGTGAAACTACCCAAATATAGTAACAGAAGTCTATATGGCACTCAGAGACTTCATAAAATTCATTGCCGTTTTTAATGACTTTCTTCTGGGATGCAATACAAGTGTAAAAGAACAGATCTAAATAGCTTACACTATTAAGAAATTCCTATGCTGTCAACCAGGCACAGAGAGAGGGTTACTCAGCAGTGTCATGGAGACAAAGATAATAACAAAGCAACATGAGCACAAACTACATAAAACACGTTGCAAAAAAGATCAATAAAAGCAAACCAAACATTGTGGTCTCTGTGCTGCAGCACACACGAGGAGATGCACGGCATCTGTTTAAGTTTTTCTCATTTTGATGGGACTAAGAAATTCAGTATCAGTAATTGCACTGTAGCATTACTTTTGTTGTCTATCTTTTAGAGAGCGGCTGGGGTTTGCAGTATGTCAGGAAGACAATAATGTTCACTAGAGCTCTTGAACATTTTCATAACATCAACAATAAAGTCAAACCACGACGTACCTAGACATTTTTTACGATGTCGTAATGCAACATCCGACTCCATCCAACTGTAAATAATAGAATGGCTCTCTAGAAATATACAAGGAGGAGTTAGAGAGAACAAACAAATCCAACGAGAATCATTCTGGATCTTTACTTTAAACACAAACCAGATTCAGACCTCCACACGTTTTCCATATTTGCGGGGGTCTGTATGTCCGCGAGAGAGAGGGGAGTGCACGCCCCTGTCACTCCCCTCTCTTGTGAGGGCTTTTTAGCAGCTTGCGCTGCCATAACTCTATCGTGCGGATAGACTGTACGACCACTGATCCACAGCAGTGTGGGAGCCCCCTCCACACTGTACACTTTGCATGCTTCCCCCCTTCCCACTTTAGCAGGTGGGAAGCTTTTGAGAAAGGACTTGTTTCCGAAATGCGTCAAGTGATTGCATCAGCCAGGTGCCCTGAGTGAAGACTTCCTTTCAGTTATTCACAGATGGGTCGGAAAATCTGCTCTCCGTTCACGCTCCTATGATTCCTCGTGGCCGCTTTTGTCTGTTCCTAAAACCCGCGGTGTGGACGTCCCTACGGGTTGCTGTTACTGACTGGCACATGTTTATTCGGCTTACTGGGGTATGAGAATTTCCCTCTGGGCCCAGGGCTCTGTATTCTTTTAATATGTTTTAATATGTGATTATAATTTTATCTGAACCCAGTAAAAGTTTGTTTAAGACTTTTGGGGTAGATCCAGAACTCCGCTTGAAATACGTTTACTTGCGTAGCGTATTTACACGTGCGTACCTTCTATACACTCCCCTTGGCACCCCCCTTGAATGCACATATTTTGTCCGAGATCCGCTTTCCAAACCCTACCTTAACTTTTGCCCACGTAACAATGTCATCCGCTCACATACATATATGCAACACGTATTTACGCAGCTAAGCATGCCCATACTGTACACTTTAAATACAAACCCCCGCCTACATAGCGTATTTCAGACGTATTTTTTACTCACGTAAAATTGGCACGCCCACACGTAAGGATTTACGTGACACATACGTGAATGGCCCATACGTTCACATTTACACTACGTTACGGAGCGTATTTTCTATGGTGCGCATGCGCAGTACTTACCAAAACGCGATTTTACGTGTCCACCACGCGTAAATTCGCTCACAAGCGTTGTTCTGGATCTGGGCCTTTGTCTTTACTTTTATTATTTGGGACACATCTACCTATTTATTCCTGCATTATACATCCATTATAATCATAAGGGTTGCTAAATGAATTATTAGGACTACTATTATATGTATGCCATATATATTTAGCTTTTGCCTCCCGTTTTATTTCTATTCCCATCTTTGGAGTTTTACTGATCCTTGGATTTTCAGTCAAAGCCTGCTATTTCCTCGCTCTGCATGAACTCTATATGGGACTGCCTTTCCCTGTGTGCCGCTGCTGAATAGTCGGTATAATTATTGGTATACATGTTTATACATGATATATTGCTTATATATTACACATTGTTTCTATATGCTGTTTTGCACACATTCCCAGTGCTTTACTTATCATCTCCCTGTTTTCTATTATGTTTTAGCTAAAGATTTGGACTCCTTCATGTTTTAGTGCTGCAGCAGGGAATTATAGCACTTTTAAAGTGGTACACTCCCCATTTTTACCCAGAGAAGAAAGTTTAAAGAGGGAAGGAAAATCCACTAGCTTGATAACTAGAGTTAGAACATGACATTAGGTATCGACAGGTGAGACAGCCTGGGTCCCAACAACAGCAGCAGCATCTAAATTATGTTGGTCAGTAACATTGATATTCGCATCAGTAACAGTAGGTGCCGCGCCAAGCTGAAGTACATATGGGATGACACCAAGGAAATAGATAGATTCCAGCCATGGAGACCACACCTTCTTAAATTTATCTGGCATTTTTTCTAACTGTGTGGACGTGTTTCTCATGGGCCAGGGTCTCGTTAACCATTAGTATCCAGTCCCTAAGTCGCGGAGGATCCGCGGACAGCCAGTTATGAGCTATAATTACCTGTGCCAAGGTATATAAGGAGAATAGATATTTGTATGTAACCTTATCAATTGAATCCACCAAGGTGAGACCAAATAAAGAGATCTTAGGGTCTATAGGCAATGAGATAAGTAAAGTACTTAGGGAGTTGTTATAAACCATCCTCCAAAATCCATAGACCTTGTGACAGGCCCAGAGTAGATGTTACATGGGGAAACACCACATTTTGGACAGTAGTCACATGTGCATCTCCCTAGTTGGAGCATCCGGTGCGGTGTCAAATACACCCTATGTAAGATAAAAAAATGAATTTGTTGAAAGCGGCGTGTCTAGTCAACGCCAGTATTTCTGTCCAGTCTTCGTCCTCCAGTTCCCCCATATCCTCCACCCATCTCTGTCGCAGCAATACTAAGTCTGCAGTCTTGGCCTGTCAGAGTGTGGATAGCTGAAATGGCTCCTTTAGGGGATAGACCAGTAAGTAACACTTTAACTGGAGAGGGCATTATGCAAGGGTTAATATTTTGAAACTTTGTGTCCAGTGCATGCCGAAGCTGCAGGTACCTATAAAAGAGGACAAAGGGAGCCTGATGCACCTCCTGTAATTGGTTAAACAATTTTAAAGTATTTCCACTATAGAGGTCACCAAGCGCCCCCACCCCATATGACTGCCAGACGCTTCTCCCTTGTAAATCAAACAATTCCCTTATTTGTAAGTTACACCACAGGGGCATATCCGGATCCAGTCCCTCACAACCCATCAGTTTGTGCGCCACCCTCCATACCATCCTTGCTTGCCTGAGGATTGGTGCACCCCCCCCCCCACCACCTCCACCCAGCA
>WWET01005183.1:71007-81515 GCA_011038615.1 Limnodynastes dumerilii
AGAGCAGCGATGTTACGCTGAGCGCTACAGCGCTCAGTGTCACATCGTAGCTCTGGATCAGGCCCTAGGTCTTCTTGTTTCTTCTCTTCCCTATCCATTGAGGGGATCTTCGGACAGGATGTGGACGCAAGGTATCGGAGGAGAGAGGGAAGGAGAGATAGACCACTATATACGCATTTACACAAGAGATATATATTGTAAGTACTAATTTTAGGACCACTGGTACACTATGAGACAAACAATGTTGCGCTAAGGGTTTTTCCTCTTTTTTCAGGACCTTAATTTGAGGAATAAGGAGAAAATAAAGAAGCAGCATCATTGATAAAAAGACAAAGGGGATCACCCATCTTGTGAATAAGTTGAAGAAAGAGACTCTTATTCGGACTTTCAGAAGGGTATCCTACTAAAGAAGGTACTTTATAGTATCCCCAGCGCAGACATTGCCATCAGATTATTATTTCTATTTTGTTTACTTTCAGGCCTTTGTTTAGAAGTCTGGTTTGTAATTGTTTGGGGGTTTTTGGATGGTGTATACCTCCTTTGGTGGTAGGTCCGCAGTAGGGGAGAAGCGCAGATTAGTAGATAATTATTTTTTCATGGTTTTTTTGTAAGTAAACACCTTTAAAATCAGTCAAAAAAAAGTCAAGAATAATTGACTTTGATTCAAACCTGAATCATTTTATTTGCTTCTCCCTCCATGGAGGTGTTACTTCCAAGTCAGAGATGTCTAGTGCTGGTAACGTTCAGTTCAACATAGAGAAGCTTTTGTGAGCTCCCAAACTGTGTTATCTGCTAATGGCTGCAAACAGTTTTCTGCAAATAAATGTAAATATAACCACTAAAGTTATACAGATAGTATATAACAACATTGTTTTATTTTATAGATTCAGTCACTGATTATTAAAAGGTTATACTGCAAAATTGTATTTTGTGCCTGATGGGTAACGTTCCTTCTGCAGTAAAGCATTGCCTCAGTTATCAGCATCTTCTAAAAGAACAACTATGGATCGGAGATGTAGCTACTCCTGAACAGGTATAAGACTTGGCATATTTTAATCTTTCTTCAATTAGTTTTTTCCTTTAGTACCAATGGGTCAAAGAAAATACATTAGAAGCAATACTTCGAAAATAATTTGAAAACAATATATTTTTTGGAGAATTCTTGTTTTGAAGTAAAGAAGTTGTTATTATGTGTTTTAGTTACATTAAACAAATATTTGTCAACAATTCTTGCTATTATGTTTCACAAAGTAGGATTCTTTATATTGGTAGTGCGTATCACAATGCTATGCAGGTATACTTCCCAACAAACTGATCTATGGTATAGAGTTGTCCATGAGCAGGATGGCGTGACACAGTCCTCATATCACCGCTATACCACCTAAACTGGGACATCTGTGAGGTGCGAATCCAGATTTAAGACATTTTGGGCCAGATTTACTAAGCTGCGGGTTTGGAAAAGTGGAGATGTTGCTTATAGCAACCAATCAGATTCTAGCTCTCACTTTCCTATTACATACTAGAGAATGTCAGCTAAAATCTGCTATGGGCAAAATCTCCACTTTTCCAGACCCACAGCTTAGTAAATGTGGCCCTTGGTGTTTTCTCAATACAGAACATGTAATGTGTAATGCTTCAGGCACGGATCTGGATCCTTAGGTTCTAGGAATCCGTGCTGGAAGCCTTTCTGACAGAGGGATAGGACAAGTCATCATGTGTAGAGCTTAAACGTATGCCGGTTGGGGTGATGTATTTAAATCATACAGTAAGGGCTTGGTTGAGCTATATTTTAAGGCAGGGTCCTAGGTTTGGAAGTCCCGTACATGCAAGGGGAGTGGCCTATGGATATATGCATGATATAAGTATTGTGTCACTGTAATAAAATAAGGCAGTACAATAACAGACAATGGTGCAAAAAGGTTTGTCTCACATTGAGCTGTTGGACATAGGCAGTCATATTATTTCCCTATTAAAATATTGAAGTGATATCTAGCTCTAATTAATAATGGATGTAAAATATACCATTTATAAACATGTCCTATATTAAGGACACTAATAATAACTGACACCAATCTTAATAACTGCTTTTGGGTCATTGCTTATTCAATAAATGAATATAGTAGTGATTGTATTAACTGAACATTGTAAAAACTTTGTTTTAGTATTAGGCCCTATCTTACATAAATCAGCGCTGAATAGCCAATTTTCTCTATTTATTTGTTCATACTATTACCTTGATGAAATATATGTTTGTATTCATTTTATGCTTAATGTATGTATCAATTATATTATGTTATTATCGTTTTCCAATTACTATTATACTGCAGGAGCCAAATGCAGTTGGATTGCCACCACATGTTAAAATTGTAGAAGTTGGTCCAAGAGATGGTTTACAAAATGAAAAAGTAAGAATTCAAATATTTATTGTTATATATACATTATCTAAAACATAAACATATGGCATGATTAATGGGAACTTCAGATAAGATACAGGGTTGATTTTGTATTAGTGGTTCTGTTAAATGATTTTGATACTCTCGAGATATTGATTGTTTGTATTATCCAGTATATTAGTTCACAGAAAAATAAGCACTATGTATTACAACTAATTAAGACAACACAATTGATACGTAGTTACACTTATTTATTGACTGACACTCTTTACAATTGTTTATCATTCTTAAGTAAAAGTACAAATGAAAATCAAAAGTACACACAGAAATGCTTATGAACAGGTGCAATAAGTATATAGTTGAGCTGCACCTATAGACCTATTTTATTGGTAATATTTAGCACAGGCATAGGTAACCTTTGGCACTCCAGGTGTTGTGAAGTCCCATCATTCTTTGCCAAGTATCAGCTATGCCTACACTGAGAGCTGTTGTTGCAAAGCACCTTTAGTATGAAAGGTTTCCTTTGCCTGATCTAGCATATACAGTAGATGTGGGCGGAACATAAAGCAGGGTTGCCGACCTTTGCCAGCTTCCCTCAGGGAGATCCCGGAGGGAAGCTAGCGATGCATGCAGGGGATGGGGTTTAATGACCCGATTTATACAAATCGCGTCATTAAGCCTCGCCCCCTGACAAATACTTACCCGTGTTTAGTTTAAATAGGGATCGGGTCGGGACTTGATGGCACAAATTGTGTCATCAAGTCCCTTCCTGTCCCTAGCAACACTAGTATACTAGTGTTGCTAGGCAGGGGGCAGGACTTGAGGCTGTGGTTTCCATGAAAACATGGGCCTCAAGTCACTTGTGGGAGATTTGCAGGCTCTCCCGGGATTTCAGGAGAACTGCCCGAATTTTGGGAGTCTCCTGGACATTCCGGGAGAGTCAGCAATCCTGACATAAAGTCATATCATTCTTAACTTGAAGCTGCTATTAATGACTACAGTGACTTTAATGGTTAAAAGATGGAAGCAGAAAATGTGGATGAATAAAGCATGTAACTACTTGCAATTCTGTACTACTGCCATTGTCTAGGCTTATTTCCACTTAAGAATGGGACAATGAGGTTTGCCTACCTCACTGGATAAGGAGCAGCATGGTGGCTCAGTGATTAGCACTTTGGCCTCACAGCGCTAAAGGGTCTTAAGTTCAAGGCTGAAACTAGTTCTTATCTGTTTGCGTGTTCTGCTTGTGTGTTTGTGGGTTTCCTCCAAGTGCTCCAGTTTCTTACCACACGCCATAAACATACTGGAAGGTTAATTGACTGCTGACTAAATTAACCCTTGTTTGGATGTATGTATGGGTTAGGAACCTCAGTATGCAGCTCCATTAGGGGCATGGACTTATTTGAATGTCTAATGTTCTCTGTAGAGCGCTGTGGAAAAATGTTTGCGCTATTTAAAAAAGCATTAATAATAATTATAAAAGGCCTAGTCCATATCCATTTTCATGTTTTCAATTATTGCAAATAAACATGTAATTGTTATGCAGAACAATTTATTTTGTGTTCAAATATCATAAAATAATGTATGCTCCACAGAGCTCTAATTGTTTAGAGATAATGGGCCGTATTCAGAACTTCGGTCTCATTGCATATAAGGCCGGAGTTTTCTGCTATGATGTTCTGCGCATGCGCAGTAATTCTGAAATGTAATCTACGTTGCATGTTGCAACGTAGATTACGTATACGCGGTTTTTAAGACATGCAACGTGCAACATGCAACGTAGATCACATTTCAGAATTACTGCGCATGCGCAGTACATCATAGCAGAAAACTCCGGCCTTATATGCAATGAGGCCGGAGTTCTGAATACGGCCCAATATGTTTCCATAACAATATTTGTTGTTCAAAATAAAATTGACTTATTAAATATGTCCTGTAGACATCATTCCTCACAAGCAGAGCCCTCACAAGGATGTAGCCTGTGCATTTATGTGGATAAAGTATTTTATAAATATATTTATATCTGTACAGTTCTAATTACTATGATATATGCTTGTTTTTGAGAAGACATCCTTGAAAGTGGCTCTTTATTTTAAGTGTAAAAAGCAAGCAAAGTTTGAGCAGTATGAAACATTTTCATTCATTTACAGTATTATATTATATTAGATGTAATAAATATAGGAAAATAAAAGGTAAAGGGTGAGGGGAATGGAAAAATGCCAGCCGCACAATCAACAGGAAAAAAGCCAAGTAGCCACCAAACAAAAGGGTACCGACCTCTGCATGTAATACAGCAGAGGGTGCGACCTGGGGTGGCTCAAAAATAGTAGCAAAATAAGGGAAAGGGGGAGGGATGGAAAGGAAGGTGAGCCTGGGGGGACGCGGTGCACTGGGTACCAATGATTAGGGGTATGCAGACCACCTACTTCCCTGAATAAAATATGTATGTTAGCCAGGTAGACGTGAGAATGATCAAAAGAGGTTATTAAATATCACCTCAAGATAATGGCAAGTATTCAATAATGTAGCAAAGAGCCCAATGTAGCACGGGATAAAAGTGAGCAGGAGGATACAGAGATCAAATATAATTAACACGGTCGTTACATAATAAGGGAAGAAGGCACTACAACCATGTAATATAGTAAAAGTATATAAAACTTAACATTTATTGTTAAATATTTTAAATTGCATGGCAAGCAAACAAATAAAACAATAAGGTAACTGGCACCGTGATAGGGTAAATAAGAAAGTAATCCTTAAATAGTGACAGTGGTGGAGGTAAAGTGCAGAGAAATAAGAGAATGATAAGGAGACTGAGTACAAATACACAGAAAGTCTCCGCTCTTTACTGCACTTACACCAAACCCACTGACCCTAACTCCCAACTAATTGCCAGATGGAGACACAGTAATCATGTCATATATCCATCTGGCCTCTTTTTGTAGGAGGATCCGATCCAGATTGCCACCCCGAATGTTTAAATGCACTTTCTCCTCTCTTGATGTATTCAAGAAAAGAGCAAAAGAGTTGAGAGATAGATTGAGAGCTAGAGGATATGGTCGTCATCTACTCTCCAGAGCATACAAAAGAGCGTTGTTCCCTTGGGCAAGTATAGTTTTAGCCTTTAAGTACCCCCTATATAAGGGATAATCATATCCTTTTTCTTGGTTTGTATACATATTATATGTTATGTTACATTGTGTATTATTACTAATAACAATTTAACACAGAGTGAATTTTGTCTAAGTAATTGGCTTCCTTGGTCCTAATTTTTTGTATATTTAACATCTCCAGAGCATGTTTAACTATAAGCAATTATTTATTCTTTAATATTCTTTATCTGTCCATGCTACTCTGTACATGCTTACATATAGGTACCTTTAGGAACCTATGATCCATTGTTATTATTACTTCTTTAGCGTGTAACCAATGGATCCTTATTATATTAGATATCTTATGCATTCTCTTGGTAACCGTATGCCCCATCCTGGCTAATTGCCTGATATAAGTATTATTTATTATTTTTCTTCACTGACATTGAGCGCATATCTTGTAATTAATTGCCTTCACCCGGGACTTTAATATAACATATAAACACAATAACACTCTGTTTATACTCTAATATATTCTGGTATTTCTCCACTGGGTTATACCCTTTACAATTAAGTATCCATATTGTATCTATTTCACTTTTGCGCATCCTATGTTTTTTCCTTCCTCTTATATTTTATTAACCCCATATCCCCTGTGATTTTCTCTAAGTCGGCACTTTTGCACAGACCATGCTTAATTAATTAGTGACGAGCATAACTAGCGCCCTCAGCTAGCCATGCTCGCAGCTGTGATCAAGCCTTGTGCGAAACGCGCGTCAGTTTGTTTTTTCTCATTGCGGTGTTAGGACGTGCACTCCTGACACCGGGCACCGCTTCTCTCTCGACTCACCTCCGACTCATCACTACCAAGTGTCTCCGCTGTTCCCCCTCACATCCTGTCACCATTAGGTCAGGTAAGGGATACATACGGACCCGGAAGGGCGAAGTATCGCCGCGAGGCAATTAGTTGGGAGTTAGGGTCAGTGGGTTTGGTGTAAGTGCAGTAAAGAGAGGAGACTTTCTGTGTATTTGTACTCAGTCTCCTTATCATTCTCCTATTTCTCTGCACTTTACCTCCACCACTGTCACTATTTACAGATTACTTTCTTATTTACCCTATCACGGTGCCAGTTACCTTATTGTTTTATATGTTTGCTTGCCATGCAATTTTAAATATTTAACAATAAATGTTAAGTTTTATATACTTTTACTATATTACATGGTTGTAGTGCCTTCTTCCCTTATTATGTAACGACCGTGTTAATTATATTTGATCTCTGTATCCTCCTGCTCACTTTTATCCCGTGCTACATTGGGCTCTTTGCTACATTATTGAATACTAGCCATTATCTTGAGGTGATATTTAATAACCTCTTTTGATCATTCTCACATCTACCTGGCTAACATACATATTTTATTCAGGGGAGTAGGTGGTCTGCATACTCCTATTAGGATTTCATTATTACTCTGATACAGTACCACCACCTTCCATTTGCACTATACATATATTAGTCTATCTACTGTGTTCTCCAGTTATTATGCAAGACCCTTTAATCCCTATTATATGGGTTATTTATGATTAAGTGGTTTACTTATATGTATGTGCGACATGTATAAATATATTTCTTGCCAGATATCACATTTATAATTGTCCAAGAGCGCCCCTAATCATTGGTACCCAGTGCACCGCGTCCCCCCAGGCTCATCTTCCTTTCCATCCCTCCCCCTTTCCCTTATTTTGCTATTATATTAGATGACCAGATCCTAAGATCTAATCTTAGGTCATTGATTCCTGCGAGCTCAAGGCTTACCACTCTCTTCGCAATGTCAGGCTTCAGATGACCTGAACTGTTATGACTTCTATGATTGTAAAATGTTGGTCATGGAGAAGTTTGGCTTGGTATGCAGAGAGAGGGAATGCATATACTGTAATATCAGGGCCCTATCTAAGGGTTGTGATAGATGTGGTTGCCCAAATATTGTTAACTAATGCATTGTGTAGGATGCTATTTTTTTTTTTTTTCCCTAGCCTTAAAATTCTAGTTACGACACTTGTTCATTGTAATATCAAGGCACATCAATTTGCTATAACACCCCAGAACTTTCAATCAGGTAGAACGAATGTATGCACTTACACAATGTAGAAAATCAGTTGTAATGCGATTGAAATGCTTGGAAAATAGGAGAAATTGCATCTTAGCACCAGGACACAAATATTAATTATACATGAATGCAGGTTTTTTTTATAACTACCCAAAGGCTTTAATATGGAGCTTTTCTACATTTGGAATAATAATTTTTGTGTGTTGAATAGAAAGTGCAGCTAACAAATCACAGCATGACAATAGCCACCAAGACATTACTATATTTTGAAATATACATTTAAATAATAAATTAGTAGGTTTTTGATATGATGTGATGGTGAATTAAGAATATGCAAATGAAACAAAATTATATACAATTCATTTCATGAGACATGTATAACATGTAGTTCCCTGAAGCTATAATTGGAGAAAAATAATTAACTATGTATTTTTCAATAGGTTTTCGTACCCACTGACATAAAAATTGAGTTAATAAACCGTCTGGCTGAAGCAGGATTACCTGTCATAGAAGTTACCAGTTTTGTATCATCAAAATGGGTACCACAGGTGAGTTAGTCTTGAATCATGTTTTTTTTAAACTTCTGTCTGGTTGCTTGCTTTGCATTGTAATGCATGTTTAATTCAGATACTAGTGAATGAAATATGTAATACCTTTAAATTTCAAAATAAAAAAAGAACCTAAAAGTCTAATTAGTACTCAACAAAAAATGATGATTACACTGTAGTAAAATATTACAAAGGAAAAATCTATACAGTGTTGTAACAAATGTCAAATTACTTTGAGAAGACCTGATTGGATAGAATAATAATAATAATAATAATAATAATCTAAATAATTTAGATGTGTAAGTAAACGTAGGGCCCTAACCAAACTTGTATGCAAAAATGAACTTATGCTGCACTTCATACTGGTGCCGATATGAAACACCGATTTCCGAAATATAGACAAACGACTGCTAATTTTTGGCTCTTTCTATTTAGAAAATCAGCCTAATTAGAATTTTGTTATAATGAATGGGTAAGTATGCCGATATTATTTTTCGGCAAATCACTTATTCATTGGCTTTCTGACACTTGGCGCCCACCAAAGATCCGCCACACCAGACAGGTTACTGTACAAGGGGAGTCCTAGGCTGCGGGGTGGGGATAAAACTGGTGGGAGTCCCCGCACCAATGGCTGTCATTGCAAAGTAGAGACAGACGAAAGTTGCTTTCTCTATTTCGAATGACAGCCATTTTAGATTTTTTTTATGAATGGGTGAGTATGCGATATGCTTGCTCTCCTATTCCTTTAACGAGTGCCAGACCACCAGAGAAGTAAGTGACTTATAGGCTTATGGTTAGGCTCTGGGGAAGGGATGGTTAGGGTCAGGCTGGTTAGGGTTAGGACCATGGAAGGGGTGTCAGGCTGCGGTGAAGGGAGACTTAGGATTAGGCTGCGGGAAAGGGGGGGTTAGGCTGTTAGACGAGAAGGGTTATGGTTAGGCTGCGGGACGGAGGGTTAAGGTTAGGCTAGGTGAGGGTTAAGGGGTGGTTAACCTACCTGTCACCGTTGGAATTCTTCGCAGCTCCTCCTGGCTCTGTCACAGCACTTTCTTCCTGGAGACATCTCGCATGAACATTACACACTTTACACTCAGAATGTGGTTTGTCGCAAATCAACTTTTCTAAGCGGTTATGGTAAAAACAGTACATGGGAAAATGTCACTTACTTACACGTCTTAATGTAAGAGAAGAGAAGAGAAAGAGAGTTTTCAATTATTCTCATTACAGTTTATTTAACATATAATACATTAGATTTTTGCTTTACTCTACTGGGACTGTGTTCACAACTAAGAAAGCTTTAGGTAGCTGCGGATAGGCGTGTATCGGCACCTTACTTATAGCTCCCTTCCGCAACACCTCTTCCCTTTTTATGAACCTAGTTCCCCGCCCCCACCCACTCTCTTAAACCCTCCCATAGGCCGCTGTGGCACGCCTCTTCCTTCTTAGGAAACTTTGTGCGGTCTTTAAAGACTGCACATAGTCCGTCTACATACCTAACTGGTCCGTAGCTTGTGTAAATAACCTACCACACATGTATAGTAGGTCCATTCTTTAGAAAACTGCACTTAAGAAGCCAAAGCTTCTTACATGTGAATCCAGTCCCTGATCCTTACCACTGGAACTCTCTCCCTCTTCTCATCAGGCTCTCTCCAGAGCTTCACACAGACACTGAAAGCTCCTTCTAAACACCACCTAATGCTTCCCTCTCACCCCTCCTTCATTTGCTTTACTCTTCCCTATAGATGGCAAGCTCTCTGTATACTCCGCCCTCGTATACTCTTCATTACCCTTATCTTCGCCACCACATCATCTCTCTGCTCGCTACACCAACTACCTGGGCACACTCTCGTTGTCCTGATTTATGGAATGTATTTTGTCGGTGGACGTCCCTGATCCGATGGGCTGCTTTTAGAAATTGAGACAGCCGATAGTTCCTTTTTTTTGTCTGTCTCTATTTCGAATGGCAGCCATTTTAGAATTGTTATTATTAGACATCGGATTATATGCACTATCAAAATGCCAAAATATGCACAATCAAAATACTATTTATTATTAGAATGAACGTTTATTTTCACAATATATTTCTATATATATTAATAATCAGTTGTAATTCTTGTGACAATATACAGTTACATTGCAGCTATATGGGAAGCAGTACTCACATGTTGATGGATCTGGTATTTTTTTGATGAAGGTATTCGCTTGTCACAAACCTTGCAGAAAATCACAGCACCATCAGTGGTAAATTGTCTGGGTCATTTTTTATCCAAGATTCCATTAAAGTCTGGGTATTTTTTTCACTGGCGACATTATTTCAACAAAAATAAGATTTTCGTAGGTTAACAAACACAGCGAGCAATTGAATGACAAAC
>WWET01005183.1:82857-97950 GCA_011038615.1 Limnodynastes dumerilii
GCCACCTGTCATCAATAATAACACCCCCAACACAGTCACCTGTAATCAATAATAACAACCCCCTCCAACACAGCCACCCATAATCAATAATAACACCCCAAACACAGCCATCTGTCATCAATAATAACACCCCAAACACAGTCACCTGTCAATAATAACACCCACACTGCACACAGTCGCCTGTCATCAATAATAACACCCCCACACAAACAGTCACCTGTTATTAATAATAACACCCCCACACACACAGTCACCTGTCATTAATAACATCCACACTACACACACAGTCACCTGTAATCATAATAACACCGTCACCTGTCATTAATAATAACACCCCCACTACACACACAGTCACCTGTAATCAATAATAACACCCCCACATACACAGTCACCTGTCATCAATAATAGCACCGTCACTTGTCATCAATAACTACACCCCACCACAGTCACCTGTCATCAATAATAACACTGTCACCTGTCATTATTAATAACACCCACACTACACACACAGTCACAAGTAAGGGTTCTTCATAAATGGAGCAGGCAGGGAAGCAATACAGTGCACTGAATCTCTTTTAGGAAAATACACTGGCTTTACTTGAGACAACTTTTTGTTGATCTGTCACATATATGATTTTGCAGGCCAATTTGGAGGTTGAGTAAATGAGTCTTGGCACCCCTCTATTGACTGTACAGGTTGGTCTAGTGGAGCCTATAATGATTGTAAGACACGCCTTAGACTGGGGATAGAAGTTAGAATAGGTGAAGGGCAGATACATGAAGAGGAAGGGAAACGGGAAGCATATCTTGAGAGTTAGGAACTGGGGTATGAACACATGTCAAAAATAAAGAAACAAAACAAGAGATAAACTCACATTTTCCCAGAAATTAAAAGATAAGATCAGGTAGGGGTGGCCCTAGGTTTTGCGGGGACCTAGGTGACACAGACCCCCTTTCCCCCCGGAAAAAACCTGTCACTACTCCGGACCATCACCCGCCAGGCTTGCATGTGTTGCTATGGCAACACATACACAGTTCTTGGACGCAGCAGTCTGGGCACTGTGTATGTGACAATACAGTGTCCGGGAAGTATGGGGACCTTTACTTCACACATGCAAGCCTGGTTGGTGACGGTCCGGAGTAGGTGCGGGGTTCCCTAGGGACCCCTGACCCGCGGGGTCCTAGGCGACCGTCTATACCGCCTATGCCATGGGCCGCCTCTGAGAACAGGTAAGCATTTGTTGCATACGTCTACGTTTTTAACATTTTAATATCATGTATTTGTGATGTAATTAAGAAAGCTGTATCATGGCCACTGTATTAATATTCATTTATTTTTACCCAATGCAATAGTTTCTGTACTAATATTACATCCCAGTTGTCTGTATGATGATTTTCAGTGTATCTCATTATCTCTTCCTACTGTGTTTTCTATCATAGGTTACATACATAATAAATAAATAAATAAATATAATGTGTTAAAAATAATTTTTAAAAAGTTGTTGAAAATATGTTCAATAACAAGTGTCTATACACCCTTGAAAATGCTGTAACTGATACACATATACAAAGAAAAATAATATTCTAAAGGCTAAGAACATAAAACCTACAAGGTTAAAGGTTTAATGGTCTAAACAATAAGCGTTTAAATTGATTTAAATTGAAAACCCTTGGTTTATTGTACATGTAGCTATAGGGGAATGGGAGGTTGACCTTGAGGTTAAAAATAGATATTGCTAAAGTTACTCTTTTCATTGAAAGTGACATAACAAAGAACTGTGCTTTTGGGTGTGAGAAAACAGTATTATTGATGAATATATGTATGATTCGGGTTTCTATATATTACTTCATTACAGGTTATGTGCAAGATCCTTTTATTCTAAATGCATAACATGTACCTTTGTGTCAAATTAAATAAATAATATAGAAAGTAATATATTAAATTAATAAGCTATTGTAATTACAAGTGAGCATATATTCTTCAAACAAAACACAGATCCTTCTAAGTTACACATACATACTGGTAAGGAAGTTGTGTACAATACAGAATATGAAACATATGAAATATGAAACTACTCCTGTTTTAAACAGGATTTTCTCAGCTTTAGATACCCGGAACGGTAAAACAAATCATAAAGAAAATTCTTAATCGTTGTTTAGTAAATCTCCAAATCCACAGCTGCTGCTTAATACAGCTTTCACATCACCAACCTGAAAAACCTGGGTCTAAAAACCCGGGTTTTTCCAGGAGAGAAGAAAAAAAAAAAAGACACCTTTTTGACCCTTTCACATCACCAATGAATTTCCCGGGTCTGTCCTGTCTAACAACTGTCAATCATTGTGGAAATGAGCTCTTATTGGCTGCTTGAAATGATGTCATTTAAAGAGAACTTGCAGCTAATTACATTGTGTCATATAGCTCATTGTGGCATGGGGCCTGATCTAGAGCTACGATGTTACACTGAGCGCTGTAGCGCTCAGCATAACATTGCTGCTCTGACCCGACACTCCCCCTTGTAGGAGCGTATTAACTCTCCCTTACGCCGGCTGAAGGCTACCCTAACTTCAGCCGGCGTAAGGGAGCGGTGATAAATGAAGGGGGAGGGGTTATTAACTGGTGTACTAGTCTGGTGCTGTGTGAACCTTGGTATTTGCTGTTATACTAATACCTTTTTCACACCGCCAACGCTGAAAAATCCGGGATTTTCAATCCGGGTTTTTCCTGGAAGATATGCCGGCTCAAAAAGACACACTTTTAAGCACACACAAACCTGGGAAATTCCTGGGTCTGTCCCTTTCACACCACCAATGAATTTCCCGGGTCTAGCATGTCAAGCAACTGTCAATCATTATAGAAAGGAGTACTTATTGGCTGCCTGAAATTGTCATTTAAAGGGGACTTAACTGTTGCACACCTTGATGTCAGTACGAGGTGGCCATTTTAACTGCATTATTTCCATGATGGCTGACTAACTCTGACTAACTTCTAGCTCTGAGATTAAGGTTCATTGGTTAATTTGTTTCAGACAGCAAATGACACCATGTTGCAGCTGCTGACATTGTGTCAGATGGTTTATTCTGACATGTTGAGAAAACGGGCGCAATTCATGTCGGAGTTGCAGGATACTCAACGCCATTATGTGCGCAGAAGGAGAGCGTACACCAAATCCATGCAGATGTCCATTCTGCGGTTCACAACACACAGTAGCAGGAGATTGTGGTCCAGACAGTGGTGTCAAGCTTTCTGGGCAACAGTTGAAGCATTTGAGGAGGAACAGTGGATTGTGCACTTCCGGATGTCCCGTGGGACCTTCCAGTATGTGCTGGATGCCATCTCCCCAGTGCTGACCAGAAAGACCACAGTTTTATGGATCCCCGTTCCACCCTGGAGGAGGCTAGCCATTGTCTTGTGGTGGTATGCTACCCCAGGGAATATTGCACAATATCATGCATGTTCGGAGTGGGAATTTTAACTATCTGTAACCTCGTGCGTGAGGTGACTGAGGCTTTTCTGGAAGCACTGTTTCAGAGCATTATCTGCTTGCCTGAGGGAAAGCATCTGGATGAGACCATTGCCGGGTTCCTGAGACGTGGCTATCCGCAATGTGCTAGAGTGATCGACGGGACACACATTACCATAACCGGAAAGGCTGGCATTGTCCTCCAGGCTGTAGTGGACCACAACTATTGGTAAACATACTTTACAATGATAACTTTAATTATATGTAGTGCAATAGAATGCTAAAGGTATGCTATGTTCAGCTTCACAGATGTTTTTGTTGGCTGGCTGGTCATGACGTGCACGTGTTGGCAAGCTCTGAACTCTACAACCTGGCAGAGGAGGTTAGAGGAGGATACTTGTTCCCCAGAGAGTTAAATAAATAACTTAACCACTACATCTTATATCACCTGCTTATTATACCCTATTGTACCACCCTTGCTCTTTATTTATTTTTTTGGTATTAAGAAATGAGACTGAGCATGCGTGTATTTCTTTACAGAAGTCAAAGACTGTGAATGGAGTGGAGATCCCTGTGCACATCATGATGCCACCCTGTGCACATCGTGATGCTGCATACCCTTTGCGGCGTTGGCTGATGAAGGGATTCACCCAGCATCATCATCTTTCGGTGGAGCAAGTGCGCTATACCCACACACTCAGCTTGGCTCGGATGGTGGTGGAAAACGCCTTTGGCGTGGCAGCGATTGTTAAAGCGCACGGACATAGAAACACAACTTGTGTCGCATGTGGTTGCAGCTGGCTGCATTTTACATAACATCTGTGAAATGCACAAGGAGCGTTTTTTACCAGAATGGACCTTAGTGGACTCCGAACTACCTCAGCCATCTTCTTATTCAGAGCCAAGTGAGGGTGTGCATCGTACCTCCAGTGCGGAAAGCATACACACAGTCCTAACCAAATGCCTTTCCTTTTTCTATTAATAAAAACAAACTTTTTGAAAACATGACCTGTTTATTCCAAATGCTATTATTATTGGAAGTAGAGCATATTAGAAATCATATGCTTTTTTTTTTTTTTTACATTAAAGTGCTTTTTTGTAAACCAATTTGAAGAACATATAAACATATAAAAATATATAAAAAGATAACATTATGGCTAAATATTGCTATAAGAAAACCATCGCAACAAATCACAGTTGCTGATAGTGTGGGTAGTGCTCTGCTGGTCTTGAGGAGGAGCAGGTGTGTTTTGGCATGAAGGTGGATTTGGAGGTGGTGGTGGGTAAACGTGGGGAGGGTAGGCAGAGAAAGTCTGTCTGCTTGGCTGGTAAGGTTGGTACGGAGAAGGGTGTGTGTGTGGGGGGGTGGGGGGTTATGTTTGCTGAAACCTCATGCCTTGCACGATTCTTTCTATGAAGTTTATATTTTATATTTCCCGAGTGATGGTCATTATTCTATATAGAAAGTTTTCTTGGAGCTGCCTCTCATGTTGGAAGAACCTTTCCATTCTCTCATCCTCGTTCTTCTGCATTGCTTTGTCCATGCTGTCCAATTGTTCCAACATGGTTGTAGTCATCGCTTTCGTTGCTATTTCCACCTTGCTCATGCGCTTCTTAAAAACTATGGGTAGGGAAAAACAAACTACTTTAGAAACATTGTCAGAGTTTTGATTTTGTGCTAAATTAAACAGCTGTTTAGTAAGCCATGTGCCTGAGGCCTCATTCCTCCTGCACTTCTTGCAAGCAGCAACAAATATTTATACATGAAAATAACTTACTATTTACACGTAATCCTGTTGAAGTTGAGGGCTCATCACGAGTGTTTTGACAGTGTGGCAATGGCTATAGTATGAAAAAAAAAAGAATATAACAGCAAATCAATCTCTATTTAGACAAGATATATTAAAGACCGCTCTCAAGTTCAATAATTAATTTCACAACTGGTTATAGCTACTTGCTTTTATAGCATTATTCAGTCACCCAGGCGTGAGTAATCATCAGTATTTATAAATATAATAAAGGGTGATATTCAGTAAGATTGTACTTCTATAGTAGAGAATTAAATAAATATTGATTAGCTTATTATTATGGAAAGTTAATGGTCTAAGGAAAATTATTTTCCCAATTATAAGTATTATAGCTATATTTGAACCATCCATTTTCCCTATGCTATCAGTATATTATTCAATCTACCTTCATACAAGAATGGATTAATCAAAATAAAGAGCTGCTCAAAGAGCTGAGTTTGAAACAATGTCCCATTATCTGTTACGTGTCGGTTGCAGCAGCTGAGCATGCCCTTTACTTACCCCTCCAAGGCCTCCCGCACAAGCTGATCGCGGCTTGTAAACATACCCCCACGTGGAGCACCACCGCAGCCTCGGGCGGGCGCGCGCTCCATCTCTTAGTTATAGTTCCCACGCTCTGGAGGCGTTCCGTTAGTGCTGGGAGCTAGCCTATCAGGGGCTAGCAGCCTCTATTTCAGCATGGCGCTGTCGCTCTGACAGCGCCGGTTATAGTTTCTCTGTGACTCTGTGCCTGCTTCTTTCTGATCTCTTGTCTTGTGCTTTATTCTCTTGCTTCCTTAAGTGCCCCAGTCCTGTTCCTGCCCAGTGCCTTGTCTAATTCCTCAGTGGCTCCATTCCCTCTCTCTCCCACCTTGCTGTTCAGTCCCTATCTGTATTATCCTTGCCTCTCCTGTGTGACAACCCCCCAGGGGGTTCCCACTGGTTGCTTGTGCGTGTGATTGCCCTGGTAAGTCCTGTCAGTCCTGTTTGTCCCCGCTTTGTCCGCTGTCTCCGTTTTGTGTTTTGTGTAGTTTGTTACAGGTCAGACTCTACTGGCCTGTCTCCTCCCACTTTCTCCTCCGTCTGGCTTCTTACCTGTCTCACTTCCTCTGTGCTTCTCCTTCCTCTCCCGAGCATTGCTCCAGGGGCCGTGACCTGCGGGTAAATCGGCAGCGCCAGACTATCCTCACCTTCAGAGGCTCTAGCGAAGAACACTGTCCCGCTAGACTCCGCGCCTTGGTAAAGCGACATCCGCCTCTCCTGACGGCCACCCTGGTTCTCAGCCCAGGTAATTCCAGTGGTGCCGTAACATTATCAAAATAATAGTGCGCGCAGCATCAAGTAATGACTGAATAAAAATGTCTCCACATATAGAACAGAAAAGCCGAGATGAGCTTTCCTAAGGCATCAACCAGTTGACTCTCGGGTAAGAATATTTAAAGCCTCCAAGAACCAATCATAGACACCTATCAGGAATCCTTTCACAAGTTGACCATTCAGCATAACTGACATACTCAAATAATGGAGATGTTGATTCCCACCTTCCTTTGATTGACATAAGTTACAGTCAAATACAAATAAGAAAGCAGGTAGTAAGAAAAAAGCCCTCCAGCAATAATGTTAAACAAATTATCAGTTTAAATAAAAAATAAAGAAATTACGCATGAAAAAAGAATACATTATTTAAGTAGAGTCAGCCAATTGAGAGAAAGGGAAATTATTAGCCAAAGCGCCATCTTAATGACCATCTGTAATATATAACTGATAAATACAAACAAATCTTTACAATTTTACTAAGCTGCGGGAATGGAAAAGTGGAAATGTTGCCTATAGCAATCCCCAAATCCCGCCGCAGGTGGACTGGCCACCTAAGCACAGCACACGTCCTTATGAAGTTGTGTGCGCTGTGCAGATTACAGAGCACAGCTGCTCAGGGCTTCGTCATGGAACCCAGAGCGTAAAAAATGAATAAAACAGCGGCGCTGCAGTGTATGAAGATGAATGTCAGTGACTGACATCCTCCGCCAAAGCACACTATTGCAGTTGTCGGTATATACCAGTGGCTGGGATACAGGGTGCTTAAGAGTAGGATGTCAGTTACTGAGATCTATCCTCATGAACATTTCATGTGGGGGCCCCTTTGTGCTGTGTGGTAGATCGGGCCCTGCATAGCATTATGTGTGAGAAGGGCACTGAAGTTTTAAGGTATGGGTCAGCTTTCGATGTGTTTTTAAACTTGCTGCCATATTGGAACAGTTTCACTTACTGAATCAGGATTTATTTCATTTTATTGTAAATAAATTGTTAACTAATTAAATCTCTTCTGGCAATATAATATAAACAGATAATTTACATTATATGAAAGCACTACAGTAGCATATGCTTCCTGCATTTATTAATTAGGTAAATTACTATGGATTTATAATGAAAGGCTATAACTTACATAACATAAATTAGTCTTGGCTAGAGAACTTGCAAATAGTAATGTAACAATCAGTACTTTGTGAATAGGAAATCCATATATGTTCCTTCTACTCACCATAAACAAGTCATAAAGGTGAACAGTAAAATATTATTCTTCTGGGAAAATGGCCAGGAATAATCATTTCCTGGGGATGAAAGGATGTCCAGTAATGTAGACTGCTGAGAACAATTCCTCCCAGGTAACATGTATGTGTGTTTCATAAGTACAAAAACAGAAATTTATTATAAACATTCATATTTGTTGTCAAAATGCAGTTTATTATTTCCTGTAAAATTGCATATGCTTTAATGAGCAGTTGTGTTGTTAAACATAAAATAATGTTCCACCAATAACTTATGAATTCGAAGGAGCAAAATTAACCAATAAAACATACAAAAACAAGGCCACTAAACCAAGATAATAGCCATTACGGGCCGTATTTAGAGATTCTTTTTCGAGGATAGTTGCGTGCGTATTTCTAGGATCGGATCAACTGCGCATGCATAGTAACTTTATTAATGTAGTTTACGTTGACTATACGCACGTAAGGGCCTAGCGGACGTACATGTAAATCGCACTTGGGGACATACGCACGGAAATCAGTGGTACGTGAAAATTTACATAAAAGTGGGTGGCATTCAAATGAACGTATGGAGGCCCGGTTATCAAGAATCACTTGAACAGATCACATATACGCACGTAAGTACACATGGTAAGAACAGAGTGGTGTAGGGATTCGTAAATCTACGACCGCACGTCCGGGAGAGGGGAGTGTCGGGGTTGTTGGTGGGTGTTTCCTTGCTCCGGCCATGCGTATATTTATGTACATAATATGTCTGAATATGGCCCTGTATCTCTACTGAAGTGCTTTTCATTATTGGGTGGCAGTGTAAGACATTTGAAAGCGGATTAATAAGGTACTGTATTCACAAAGAGTTTGATAAATAACAGTAAATAAAATAAGATACATGCAAATAGTGGAATAGTGGGCTCTGTGTGTGACCAATGTAAATATAAAATTCAATTCACACAAAATCCCATGAAATCACATAAATTTGTGACTTAATGTTTTAGTTGCCAATTGAGTGGGTAATGAGCCTCTTACCCAAAACAAAGTGCAGCAAACAGGGATTAGATAACTCTACTGAGCAGGTTGTGATGAATATACAGTCCCTTTAATAGTTTCTTTTTTCAAGAGTATGCTTTAAATGTGATTTTAAGATCTTTTCTTCATTCAATGAATAGTTTTCATAAAAGTTTGGAATCTGTCAAAAATATAATTTGAGCTTTGAGTTTTCCTGTTTTTAATGAAATACAATGCAGTGTAGAAAGATAAAAACAGAGCATAGTATAACTGTGTTGGATAAAATGAAAAACTATTTATTCAAACACTGAAAAAACAAGAAAACATTAAAAGGTGACCCCTTTGTAGACAGAACAGTCTATTTATACACACAAAATGGAAGTTGCTCAATCAATTTTATCATTTATTATTGTTTATATATAAGGCACCACAAAGTGTCTGCAGCGTCATAAAAATACAACAAAATACAGTACAGACATACATACAGGGTAGGGATGGACAGCACACATTTATTGGATAATAAATACAATGGGGCAGATCCAGAACAAAGCTTCCAAGTGAATTTATGCCTGGCGGGCACGTAAATTCACGATTTTGTATTTTATGTCAGCCAAAAGTACGCCTAAATTACACAATGTAGGCGGAGGTTTGCATTTAAATTGTACAGTATGGGCGTACTTATCTGCGTAAGTCCGCGTTGCCTATACGTACGTGTGCGGCCGTGAGCGGTTATGCTGTCAAAAATTAAGGTAGGGTTTCAAAACCGGAAATTGGTCAAAGTACGTACATTCAAGGGGTGTGCCTAGGGGAGTGCTTAGAAGGTATGAAAGCGAAAATATGCTAGGCTTGTAAACGGATTGCAAGCAGAGTTCTGGATCTACCCCAATATGACTAAAAATATCACAAAATACAATAAAGTGAAGCAAGCACAGAACGCAAGGCAAAATTCGAGGTGTCAAGCTTGGAAGATCAGGGAGCAAAAGATAAAACGCAGTGAGAGGTTGAGAGGGAGCCACCAGGTGGGGATGGGGTTAAAGGGTAGCTGAGGGGACAAAAGGGTACGAAGTGAGGCTGGAGTGGTGGAGGAAGGAACAACACTAGGATGGAGGGCCCTGCTCACGTGAGCTAACACACTATGTGGGAGGGAAAAACTTACAGAAGACATAAGAAGGGGGAAGGAAGTTGACTGCTGGTGTGAATGGAGAAGAGGGAGAAGGAAGAGAAGGGATAGATGAAGGATGCAGTGAGCATGTTAAGTGGAGGAGGGGTAGGCTAGCCTGAACAGGTGCGTTTTGAGTAAACGCTTGAAGACCTGCAATGTGGGTTAGAGTCTGATTGAAGAAGGGCGGTCATTCCAGTGCACAGGTGCAGCATGGGAGAAGTCCTGGATACGTGCGTGAGATGTGGTGATCAGTAAAGAGGTCAGACAGCACTGGTTAGCAGAATAGAGAGGGCGGGAAGGGGTGTGCATGTTGATGAGGGAAGAGAGGTAGGGAGCAGTGGATGAGGAGATGGCCTTAAAGGTGAGGGTAAGGAGTTTAAAGAAAGGTTTGAAGGGGACAGGAAGCCAGTGGAGCGTTTGACATAAAGGAGAGGCCGAGGTAGAGTGGCATGATAGGAAGACGAGCCTGGAAGCAGCATTGAGTATATTAAAGACGGGGCAAGACGGATGAGCGGGAGACCTATGATGAGGAGGTTACAGTAGTAGAGCTGTGATATGACTAAAGAGTGGATGAGGGTTTTAGTTCATTGGTGAGGAAGGGACAGATGCGTGCAATGTTGTGTAAGTGGAAAGGACAAAAATGAGAGAGGGCACGGATGTGTGGTATAAAGGAAAGTAAGGAGTCAAGGATGACACCTAGGCAGCAAACTTGAGGGGATGAGGAGACAGAGGTATCACCAATGGTTATCGTTATGGAGGGTGGAGAGGAAATCCTAGGGGGAGGAAAAACAATAATTTCCGTCTTGTCCATATTCAGCTTGAGGAAGCATTTGGCCATCCATGTGGATAGGGATGCAAGGCACTCTGATATTTTAGACAGAAGAGAGGGGTTGAGGTCAGGGGAGGAGAGGTCAATTTGAGTGTCATCAGTGTAGATGTGGTAGTTGAAACCAAAGGTGCTGACGAGGTTACCAAATGAGGAAGTGTAGAGGGAGAAGAGGAGCGGGCCAAGGACAGAGCCCTGGGGGACACCAGCAGGGAGCGGAGAGGGGGGGATGAGCTAGGGGTGGAAACAGAGAAGGTACGGTCAGAGAGATAGGGGGAAAAACCTGGAAAATGTATAGGTAAATGCATACAGGTGCATGAAAGGCAGGGGTAAAATGCTAGCAACAGATACACAGGAAAGGAAATGCCCCAGCAACACTGCCATTAATCAGTAACAGACTATACTATTCTATCTTTAAAATAAAATGCAGAAACGTCTGTTACACATAGTTGCGCAAATATATAATAAGCCATTAGCGACCATCAGGGCCTTTCAGCATATAATGGTCCAACTCTAAAATTGAGAGTCTCAATGTTGGGTCATATATTTGTTTTTAAACTGAGAGCCAAACTTACCTAGGAGGCACCCCTTAAAGCCTCCAAAATGGCTGCTGTGGAACAACACCCCCTCAAAGGTGCTGCTCCCAGACAAGCTCCCAAACAGTATACACACAAAATGGAAGTTGCTCAATCAATTTATAGGTAAATGCAAACAGGTGCATGAAAGGCAGGGGTAATCTGCTAGCAACAGAAACACAGGAAAGGAAATGCCCCAGCAACACTGCCAGTAACAGACTATACCATTCTATCTGTAAAACAAAATACAGAAACATCCGTTACACATATTTGCGCAAATATATAATAAGCCACCAGCCACCTGCATATTTTGGTCCTAACTCTATCAATTAGATTCCCAACGTTGGGTCATATATATATGTTCCTTTCATTTGTTTCTGTTGCTAAAACAGTCTATGTACCAGATGTGCAAGAAAGTCTAATTAGTAAAAGATTAAAGTCCCAGGAAGCTGTTACTGAAACTGCTTGGTGCTGGAACGGACAGACTGCATCTCTCCTGGTCACCCACTGACGCATTTCAAATCACTTCATTTTCAAGGCAGTTGAGTGACACTATTTATAGACCTTTGATATTTAGTCATGGTCCTAATTTGGTATGATAATAAGTAATTTTTCATACCGTTTTATTGCCGTAGACTCTGATTGGGAAGAGGTGGTGGTGGTGTTTTTGTTTACATAGCTTGTTATTGAAATGGATGAATTTTTGTTAATACCTAAATGTTAATATTAACACATGATCACATGTGATTTCCACGTTATTTTATGTGTATTTAATTCTATATTGACATTTTTTACACAGTACCCACTAGTATAATATTTTCATTTCATTTTTCTTATGTTTTGAAGTGTAGAGGCACTTTATGAGTGTTAGGAAGGCTGCTAGGAACGAGACCCCTTATATCATTACTTTTTTCACCCATGTCATATCAAATAATGTAATAGAAATCTTATATAGTACTATAACTAAATATATACGAAAATAATTGTAGCTGTAACTAAGCATATAAATTATTTTAAGCCTCTCCTACAATCAACGCACATCCTATTCAAGAGCAACCTCTAAAAAATTATAATTTTGGATAAAAAAATACAAAATGAGCATAATTAAATTTTTTATCATTTCTTAGATCCCTTATTAGACAGTATGTATAAGAGTTTTTCATTTTAATAATTTATTTGTATATATAAATGAGCTTATCTGCATATATATCTTATTGGTGCAACTCACCCTTGAAGTAAGGTAAAGATGCCTACTTAGTCCACAAAAAAAGTTATTTTTTGTTTTGTTTTTTAAAGCCTTTAAGGTTAACCAAATTCACACTCCTTCTATTAAACTTAAAATCTCTCTAACAATTTTGTAGTGCAAAACAAATTGTCATTTTAGCACATGGAAAATCTACTACAGTATCATATAAAATAATTTGTATTTATTTTTGAAATACAAAATATGTTAAGTTTAAAAGATGATTACCTAATGCCCCAGCTGCAGGTCTTCCTTCTCAAATGTTCCCACTGAGAAAGAGGTACAAACTACTCCACTGTTCTTTTTAACTACCTGTGATTTTGATACTGTTTCCTTTCACATACTTAAGTCAATACTCCTTTGTCCATTACACTTCTCACACTTCATTCTCTAGTGTTTAGCCATTCTCCCTAACCACAATGTTATTTCATTTAGGTTGCAGACATTTCATTACTTTGCTTCTGCTTCTGTTATTCTGACTAAATCTGAATTATAATTGTATTTTATGTCTAAAAAAAGGAAGGGGAAATTAGCAAGTTTGCATTAATGGAAAGCTTTTGGAAAGTATGCAATTTTTTTGGTTTTTTTTTTTTTGAACGTTCAGATTCTCAGGTTTTTAGATGTTTGGAGTGAAATGTTCCATAGAAGTGGTGCAGCACTGGGGAAGTATTGCAAGGATAAATGGGAAGAGGTTTTGAATGAACAGGGAAGACAAATATCTCAAATGATGAAAAGTTAGAATTGTAAATATGTTACTATAATACTGAATAAATGACATTTGATTAAGGAAATAACTTGGAGCTAGAGTAAGGTTATGTAAATGGAAATTTGGTAGATATTCTGTATATGTGAATATGTGAAAGGATTGCAGAGACATATTCAGAGCATGTGGTATGTATTTCTTTTCTAAAACATATAAGTTGATTTTATATTAGAATTATGAATGGTTTAATGTATATAAGATAATACAATAATACAATAACTGCCAAAACGAACTGTGCCAACTGCCTTCATACACATGCAATCTGCCTCCTCAGAGCTTCATACTATGCCAGGTATTTACATATTTACATTTTAATAAGTGCTAGCTGACAAGCACACTGTAGATCTTTAGAAGAATGCACAGAAAAAGCAGAAGAAGCCCAGAGCTGATCTGCATGCCAATGCTTTAAAGTGGGTGAATCTAGCCACCAGTGCAACCCTGTATGAATGGGTCTACATATTTCATTAATCATTGTGTACGGTATCTCCAGTTCCTATTTTCCCCTAATTTCCATGTGTCCAAATTGGATTTCAGATGATTTTGTGTTCTGCACATGAGCAAACATCTGCAGCATCTGTTAGAAACACAATGATGTCTTTGTTGAGCCACAATCTGTTATATAGAATTCCTTAAAATGATGCCTTTCTTATTATTAACAGTAAAACATTTCTCTCTTGTAGATGTCAGACCATACAGAGGTCATGAAAGGTATAAAGAAGGTCACAGGAGTACAATACCCAGTTCTTACTCCCAATATACAAGGGTTTCAATCTGCGGTAAGTACATTAGATATTTCATTATGCATTTTAGGTTCTTTGGTTTTCCCTCTCTTTATTTTCCACTTACCTACTTCTACTTCTGCAGAATTAATTTGTGTGGAAACAGAAGCATATAAGAATAATGCCAATTTCACTTTTAAATATCAATAATAATCTCTAACCTCTAATAAATTGTTCTTGTATAATACCAGTAAGAAGTAGCAACAGTAGCACAAAAGTGGTCATTAAGTCACTTGGCAAAAGCAAACCAATTCAAGTAAAGGAACATCAGAAACATCAGAAACTAGATGAACATTTTGGCTATTTAGAAGAATAAGTAGTAGAGCTGGAGATTAAGCTGGATTAAACTGGATAGCAGACATGCAGCTAATAAAAAAGAACACACTTTTACTGCTTTCAGATCACCACCCAAGAAATAACCTGGGTTTCTCAACCCGGGTTATTGCCAGGGTTTTTTGGTGAAAGATATTAAAAAAACCCGGATGGGTGCCTTAAAACACTGCAGGGTAGACCTGGGAAATTCTGTGTCCTGGGTCTGTCCTGACATTGTGACAAGGCTGCGTGGCGCACTGGGGAGGCATAGCAACAGTAAACAAATCCCTCCTAATGGGTGTATTAAGTGAGAAAAAAGAAAACAGTAACAAAGTTCACGTGCCCCAGTAACGTTTGAAATGGCAGCCTCAAAATAACCCCAAGTATCGCACCACAGAATCAGATTTCCAATAGTTAGAGACATATCCTATTAAATCACTGCTGGTTACTCACTATACTAACTACACAGGGTTGTTGCAGGTTCAAACAAAAGTTTAAACCTCCAACAAGTGTGGTCCATGAGTACATACAGTATAGTATATATTGTTTTGTTGTTGCCAAGTGTAGATCAAAAGTATGAGCAACTTACCCAGGTGAGGATAAGTTCTTCATTAATCTTTTCTATATATTTCTCTTT
>WWET01005184.1:8864-19945 GCA_011038615.1 Limnodynastes dumerilii
ATATATATATATACTGTATAATGATATTATTGACTATCTTGACTAGAGGCAACTCTTGTGTTTTGATGCGCCCAGTTGTATTCTAGTCATGTTCATTTGCCAAATAAAATGTTTCTTTTGAATAGGACTTTATGACTGCATTTACAGTTTCAGTCAGATCTCAGATGTAGGTATGTGGGAAATCTTGTAAACACTTCTTCATAATTACCTACATTTTAAAATAATTACAGGAATTGTGCTGATGCATCTTGGCAATACAGAAGCCTACTATCTCTTGCATATACCTGAAGGAAAATTACAAAGATATGTAAGTGTATATGATATTTCATTACCTTGTATTGTATACTAATAGCATAACCATCCCTACCCTGTATGTCTGTACTGTATTTTGTTGTATTTTGTACAGCGCTGTGGACACCTTGTGGCGCCTTATAAATAAACGATAATAATAATAATAATGAAATATTAACATTTAGGTCTACCATCAGGGTTGTACAGCTAGCCCACCTGTAAGAGGCCCAGGCAACCTAGGGAGCCCTCTCTATTAAGGGCGCTCCTGGAGAAATGATGCATGCAGCGCTTATTACAGCGATATTGCTCCTGTCTGCTATGATTGTAGTTGCAGATTTAACTGGGTAAGAGAGGCGTCAATCAAACCCAGGAGACACTGGATACCGAATTTATCCAGAAAGGGTGGGTTAGTTTTAGGATAATGGAAGGGGACGGTTAGGGGTTAGGATTAGGGTAAAGGTTCGCAACTGGCTGGGAGAGAACGGTCCTTTTGAAAAAGGGCAGTTTGCAGCGGTGACCCACACCCATGTAGTGGCCCCTGTTTTTTTAATTAGCATTGGGCCTCAAGTTTCTGATGGCAGCCCTGGCTACCACTATTAAACTGAAACATAGGATTTTACAGCAGTGAAGAGCCTCTTGGCCAATGCATTTGCCCATAAAGCTGCATCTTACTACTATAGTTGAGCATAATTACATTACATGATAACTGTGTAAATAATACCAACAAATAGATTATTGACTGTGTCAATAGTTTAACATATATCAGTGATAGATATTTTGCAGAAGATCCAGAGTTTGAGAGTAACAGCAAAATCAGGTGTAAATGTATATCTGGGGAAAACCATCTTAAATCTCAATGTAATGCTCATTTAAAGTAGGCAATCAGAATTATAATCTAGATGTGGTGTTTCTTAGTTTAGCTTTTGATTACAGTAAAAAATGAAAACTGTTTTCCTCGTGGGGGTGGGGGTGATACTTTGTACTAAAAGCGCTGTCAGGACATTCTCATATTTCCGCTACATTTGTGAGTGTATCGCTATTGATTTTATCTCCACTATTTTGCCAATAAATCTATTACGCTATATTTGCACTCCTGTGGCTTTCTTTATCTACTCCTCTGTCCCCACCTACCACTGCAAGCATCTCCAGAGCTGAGGTTCAGATACTGGTAGTCAGAGAAACGGGTGGAGAAAAAGAGAGACGGAACGCGGCACAGCACAGCTATCACCTAGCAACAGGACACAATTCCAACTAACAAAACCAGCTCCAGCACGGACACGTGGGGACGCCAGCAGAGGACTCGGTCAAGAGAGGACCATTCACTACAAACTGTAAGCTTGAGTTTTTATTCAGTACCAGCTATTTTAAGTTGCAGACACTGCACTAAGTAGAGAGGTCCAAACCGGAGATCAGAACTTGAATACCGACATTGGTACCGCACGGAACTACGGCCTAACACCGATTATACCTACCATTGGGAATTCCTTTCATGTTTGGGACATTTATATATTTACAGTACTGTAGTTTGATCTAAGGTCCAGGGAAGGATGGGGTACACACCCACCTGAGAGATACATGCAGACTATTGTGACACATTACACCCACATAGATACATTTGCTGTGAGAGTCACTATTCATCTAGTGAGCGCCATAACCGCCATTTCTATTGAGAAATATCTATAATATTTAAACCCCAAACCAGTGGATTGTTTGACAGGTTCAGGCTGCTCTAGGACCCAACATTTAGAACGTGCGGGAGCGTCCCAGCAAGATAAACAGAAATTGTTTACGCTTCTTCTACCTCACAAGCCCTTTAGGACAATAACCTATCTACTGCATTGACAGCACAGCCTCCTTTGAGGGAACTTGTGTCTGTGAGGGGGAGAAAAAGACTTCTCCTAGCTGCCGATGCCCAGGACAATGTGTTCTGGAGTCAGCAGGTAATTTTTTTTCTGAAAAGCGAACGGACTAAATTGATGCCATGGGTGTGTTGTATGCCAACAAATTGAGAGCCATGGACAAGCGATATGTTTGGGATGCAGACCGAATGGTTACTAAGGTGCTATATAGGACCAAGAGAGGTGAATTAAACTGTGACACATACCTCGCTAACCTAACACCAAATCCTTAATATCAGTTGATGCACCATCCTGTTCCATTTGGGCCTCCTTTCTTTCACAATTGACAATTGCCCAACCAAATGCCTGGCCAATGGCAGCAGTATGGTTGCTGTTGGCATCATCCACCCCAAGGCCACTTTCTGGAGACTACAGATTCCATGCAAACACCCCACCCCACCCCCCGGACTGATACCAGTATGAAAATTTATTACAAAAATGTATTTATTAATATAGTCATTGATATTGTTACATTTTTAGGGTTAAGTATTTAAATATTTCATTAAAAAAATTACAATATTTATATTTAATGTTAAAGTATTAAAATATATATTTGAACTGTTATATGCTATATAAAGTTTTTTTTTTATATTTTTTGTTATTTCTTTATTTCTTTCTTCAATGTCATACAATAAAGTTTGCAAACTGTATACCGCTTGTTTTTTTTTAATCAAATTCACAAACTTAAACAATGAAAAAACTGGGAACATTTTACACATAATAGAAAAAGTATTAATTTATTACTGTACTAGTTTACATACCTTGAAATATTCCCTTTTCAAAGCCATATATTGGACCTTGCAGGTCTGGTATAATTCTACCCAAAGCCTGAGCAGAAATGGCACAGCTGAACTTCAAATCTTCAAATGACCTCTCTGTTGTCGAAAACTTCATCGTAGCCACGAGACATTGCTCTGCAGTGATGGCCATCCTCATCCTTGTGTCCGGTCGTTGGATGTAGGAAGAAACTACACCAAGCAGGTACAGGAAAGTCGCATCATCCATCCTGAGGAAGTTTCGAAAGTTATCATTATTATTATTCCGAATTTTTTGCAAAAGGGACATATGAGATAATGCTTCCCTCTTCTTCATTCCATTCCTTCCTCCAACAACGACAATGATGAAACTTCCTTTTTCTCTCCTTCTGCTGGATTATTATCACCATAGGAAGAGTGAGAATTCTGTGACCTTTCCCATCTCTAAAGTAAACAAGGGACAACAGGTCAACAGGAAGTTTGTTACGACTACTTCCTGCAGTGAAGGTTAGCTCTGTCCAATGTTTAGGACAGCCCGTTATGTAAATTATTTTTATAAATATCGTACGACTAATAAGAAATATTGGCTGGTGTATAGGCAAATGTGATTTTTCGGGAGCTATAAAAGTATATGAGAAATATGAGATTTTTTACATTTTCAGACAACTATCACCTGAAACACATGTAGTGTGTTGATTCGATATCGTTAAGGACTCTAGTGGAAAAATCTTGAAGATTATTGGCAAATTCATGCGATTTTCTATAATCGCTCTAGTGTATGGCCAGCTTAAGACATTTTTAATATAACTGGTTTTAAGGAATGCACAGACTTTCTTATGGGGGTAGTAATGTACGTCATTCTTTGTTGTAGTAGTTCATTTGTCTGTGTTTTAGTTGTTTCTTTGTGCTTGACTCTGCTTTATTTGCCACCAGTCTTGTTGTTTGCAATTTTTGGGAAACAGCCAAAGGTAAGTAACTATGCAAATAAATAGTTAATCTCTAAACAACAAATTATGAATAAAAATGTTTATTGTTCATCAAATACATGGCTGTCCGAGTGGTTATTTAAGGTTAAGGTTTATTAACCAGTATGCGAATGAACGTCTGCCATTACGGGATTTAAAACAAACCAATTCAGTCGGTATAGTCTTTTTACTCATGGAGCAATCAAAATAATAAAAAAAATGTTTTTAAGGTATTCCCATTGAACCAAAAAATATAATAAAGACAGCACTAAAGGCATCAGAGGTGAATTCACAATTGCCAAGCAGAAGCAGTTAGCTGACCCTTGTAATCATTGCAATCATGGTGAGGTTTAATGAGTCTGGAAAAACAGGGCTGGGCTTTCTGCTAGAGTACTTGGTTTAATTAGAATTAGAATAAATCACTGCATAACAAGATGTTAGACTACAACTCATAAGTAATAGCAATAAGGCAAGTTTGGAAACTGCCCAGCTTATGGATGTCTCCCACAAGCCTGTCCTGAAATGTATTTCATTAAAACCACAAATAAAATACTTTGTTTTAACATAATGCATTTACCTTTGTGGAAAAAAAAAGAAAAACTTATTATATTAAGGTCAGGGAATGGCACTTTTAAAATCTAAAGGGAAAAGATAATATAAATGGTTAAATTCGGTTACAGATGAGAGAAGTATTAAAATACTAGACTTTGAACTTAAGTAAAATGTCACTTTTTAGAAGGGTAACATTGGTAACCTTTGAGAATATCTTTCAGCATTTAAAGATGAAGGGGATGTGCAACACACTTTTAGCAAGTGCTTCAAACATGAACACGGTATCACGAGCCGCCAACCCAGCCACAGCATCTCCCTGTGAGGCTTTCTGGCGGTTTACTAGCAGCCAGGAAGCTCATTTCCTATTCAGCTCTACATGCATTCCACACAGCTGAGATACACATGACAGCATCCTGCACAATGCTATGCCTCCCAGTCAGCTCCAATTATCGGGTCTTCCCCTCTGATCATTGGCCAGTGTTCCCTTAAATATTTAGCTACCCCTTTCTAGGATGCTGGTTTTATTATTCAGCCTCAGCTGTGACCACTTGCTATATTCTGTGCAATACTCCTTACCTAATGTTCCTGACTCCTCCTGGATCCTCCCTGGACTCTTCTTTCCCACTGCTACTCAGCCTTTCCTGGTCTCTTCTTCTTTCCTTGCTGCATTCCCCTTGTGTCCATTATACGTGTTTGGTATCTCTGTGCTTTATCATCTGCACTCCGTTACTATTTCCATCTAGTACTCATTTTACCTGTCTGCAACCTTTGTGTTTTACCTTCTGCACTCTATTCTACTATCTGCCGGTACCTTGCTTCCAGTGATGTGACCTTTCTGAGCTCTCCTGATTTCTCAGTGAGATTCACTTATTATATACATACACATGGCAACGCCTTTAGCCCCTCCCCGCGTAGTAGATGCTCCTCCCAAAGGTCACTTTTTGGGGGAGGGAGGGAGCCACTGAGGGACCCCCACTACAGCCATTTTCAAAGGCAGGCATGCTGCCCGTATTATGAGGGTCCTTACAGGGGCGGAGAAGAGGGTAGCTACCACCACCATTCTGGCCACCATTGTGGTTACAGAGGGGGGCTCAGCAGGTACAGTATTACGGGCATCACCATCCGGAGTGGGTTAGGCGTACGCCCCCCTCCTCCAATGACTTATTCCCTCCGGGACTGCCGGGAACCTACGCTCGCCCATTGCTCGCGCTGCTCGCCTAGGCGCAGCCATTACTATCGTTCTAGATCCAGCTCGCCCAGGCGCTGCAGATGCCCCTCACCTCCCAGGTGTCGCCAAATCAGACGCAGTGGCGAAAAGCGTAAGCGCTCTGTGAGAAGGGATCACATCTCGCCTTCTTTAGTCACACAGATGACGAATGCTGCCCGTACAACATCTGACAGCAGGAGTGGGTCAGCGGCACCTCAGGCGGGCCCGCCGGAGAGGGCCAGTGAGCCGGTGGTCGAGGAAACCCCCGGGGTTACGGAGACAGACGAAGAGTCTGGACCGTCCACCACAGCGCCCGATGAGTTAGGCACTACGCTGCCGGGGAGGGGGGGGGGAGTCTGATTCTGATTATGTTTCTACCTGTTCTTCGGTCACCTCTATTTCATCAGACGCGTCGCGGTGCCCTACCCGTCAACTAGGGAAAGCGATTGACAGACACCTGCGGAAAAAGGCTAATAAGCGTGTAGACCCTCCCCCGAACCTGATCGCAGAAAAATTTTCTGCGACTATACCGCCGTGTGCCGGGGTTTGCGCCAAGAGCGAAGGAAAAAATTAGGAAAGGAAAATACATAGATATTTTCGCGCTTACCACAGATAACCGCAAAGCTTTCAATGCAGTGCAGAAGAAGGGCCCATCTGCGGAGGAGCAGTTTCGTAATTTTGACAATTGGCTCTCCGCATGGTGCACTTTCACTGAGACCTACCTGGAGACTAGGCCGGGGGAACATAGGGGCACGGTTAGGTACCTAAACCTGGTGCAGGCTATTCACATGTCTACCAAGGGTCCGACCTGGCAAAAGTACGATGAACACTTTCGCTTGAACGCGGACAGCCAATCAAGTATCCCGTTTGGGGAAAAAAATGTTACGGGTTCAACAATTCCAGTTGCAATAAAGGAGCTAGGTGCATCTTCAGGCACTCCTGCCTCCGATGCAACGGCCCGCATCCAGCAAAATCTTGCAGCAAAACCCAACGCCAGACCTAGGGCTAGCGCAAACACCAATTAAAATTGACGCTTTTTTTTAGATGGCTAGAGAGGTACCCTAGGAGGGATATGGCCTCTTTCCTTCTCAATGGTTTCAAGAATGGGTTTCGCCTGCCGATAGTGGGGCAAGTTTCTTCGGCCTATCCGCGTAACCTGAAATCCGCATCACAATTACGCAGTGTCTTACAGGACAAGGTTCAAAAGGAAATTAGTATGTGGGCGTATGGCGGGGCCATTTCCTTCTCCTCCGGTTCAGGGGCTGGTGATATCACCCATAGGGGTGGTGCCTAAGAAGGTGCTGTGTAAGTACCAGCTGATACAGCATATATCGTTTCCCCCGGGCTCCTCCGTCAATGATGCCATTCCGTAATCGTATACACGGGTGATTTATCAGTCATTTGAGTCAGCGTTAGAGCTAATCCAGTCCGCTGGAAGCGGGGCCCTTATGGCTAAGCTGGATGTAGAATCGGCCTTCAGGCTCCTCCCCCTTCATCCGTCATCATTCCGTTTTATGGGTTTTAAGATGCGGGGCTCTTTTTACGTGGATAAGTGCTTTTTTCGAGGTATTCAGCAGCTTCCTTCACTAGTGCGTGGTGGCGGGGACCGGCAACGAGGTTCTTCCTCGTGGTCGGTCCAGCAGGGGCCGATGCCTGCCAGCAATTTCTCTTTTCCATGCAGGCCCTTTTCTATTCCTTGGGGGTCCCCGTCGCGCCAGAAAAAACGGAGGGCTTGTCATATCTCGGGATCGAGATAGACACGGTCGCGGGGCTTTGCTGCTTACCTCCGGATAAGGTTCAAAAACTTCATACCCTAATAAAATCAACAGTGGCAGCCAGACGGATTACTTTGAAAGGGATGCAGTCGCTAATTGGCTCCTTTCGGTTTGCATGCCGGGTCATCCCCTTCGTGAAGGTGTTTTGCCGCAGGCTTGAGAGAGCATAGGTAGTGTTAGCCAACCCCAGGGATTGGATCCCCCTCTCCAAGGACCTCAAGGATGATCTTGGGGTCTGGGACGCTCTCCTGCACGGGTTTAATGGGTTTAGGATCTGGACCCCGCCTCCTGTCTCCAATCATGAGCTAAAGCTCCTGACGGATGCAGCAGGCGGAGCCGGGTTTGGAGCATATTTCCAAGGTAAGTGGTGCGCCGGAGCATGGCCGAGCTCCTGGCTGTCAAAGGGTTAGACCAAGAATCTCATGCTTCTAGAGTTGGTGCCAATAGCAGTGGCGGTGGAGTTGTGGGTCTGTTACTTCTGGAACAGGGACATGGTTTTTTGGTGCGATAAATTAGGTGTCGTACAGGTCATAAATCGGCAGAGTGCATCGTCCATTCCTGTGGTTAGG
The DNA here is from genome assembly GCA_011038615.1 of Limnodynastes dumerilii. Classification (NCBI taxonomy): domain Eukaryota; kingdom Metazoa; phylum Chordata; class Amphibia; order Anura; family Limnodynastidae; genus Limnodynastes; species Limnodynastes dumerilii. The sequence continues at coordinate 16,877 of WWET01005184.1, forward strand.
CTGCTCAGGCAGTTGCATTGCCTAGAGTTCAATATCAATTTCCGTGCGGCACACGTCCCTGGAGTGGACAATGGGCTGGCGGATACGCTCTCCAGATTTCATTATCTTGCCCCGGATGCTGAGCTGCCTGGCACACCGTGCCAGGTCCTTAGCCCCCTCAACATTGAGAAGGTACCGAGCGGCATGGGAGGCTTGGTTAAGTTTCCAGCAGACTCACGATAGGGGGGCTCAGGACTTGCAAGGTTGTCTGCAGGAGTTCATGTTGCGTGAGTATCAGCGTGGTAGGTCCCGACCTTATATCAGTTCGGCGCTGGCAGGTATATATTTCTTCAGTGGTTTGCACGGGGAGCAGGATGTCACTAAGGGGTTTCTAATCTCAAAGGCGTTGAGGGGATGAGCAAAGTTGCAGCCCTCAGAACTGGATGCGCGGCGGTCAATTTCAGCTAACTGCCTGGTGCGAATGATGGAAGCAGTAGCGTCCGTAACCAGTGATGGGTACGAGACGTTGCTGTTTCATACAGCGTTTAGCTTTGCCTTTGCCGGGGCCTTTCGGGTAATCGCAGCGTCAAAGGATTCCGTGGTGACAGGCCTAATCTCTAAGAATGTGGTTATACAGCAAGGGGTTATTCGGTGCAAGATTCAGAGGGGTAAAACCGACCAGACGGGCAGGGGCCACTGGGTTGAACTCCGTGGCGGCATGGACCTGGGCATACGCCCGGTGCGCTTAGGGGGTCTGTTTGCGTGGAAGCGTCCCCAAGATTGTCCAGTTTGGCTGGCACATAAGAATTGTACCTCGCTTTCACGCTTTCAGTTTCAAGTTATCTTGCAGAGAACGTTAAAGCAGTTAAGGCTCAAGCCGGACGATTACGGCACACACTCGTTCCGCATCGGAGCAGCATCCTCTGCGGCTGCTCAAGGCTGCTCGGCAGGTGACATCATGAAATTGGGGCGCTGGAAGTCGCAGGCCTACAAAAACATAACTGCGACCACTTGAGGAGGAAACCCCTGCAGGATCTGGACGGATCCAGGGGCCTAGCAACAAATAGACATGCGTCTATCCGATGTTTATGGTTAATAATAGCTTATTTCATGGTTGTATGTCCACGTTCGTTTAGCTGCTCCTTGTTTTCACCCCTTGGGCCATGGTCCGGACATGGATCCCGGGATTAGCCCGGTAGCTGGTGTGCTGTACCAGGTGCATGAGGCGCGAAGGGCTTTTTCCTTCTGATACCCGTGGTCCGTTTAATTCCCCATAGTCTGTATAGCCATGACCTGGGTGGATGAGGGTTTTCACCTTCGCACGTTTCCGTGTGCCTCTCCCTACCCCCCTCCTTAGTCTCTCTCAGATAGTTGGCTACTTGTTCTATAATATCAGTTTATTTTCTCTCCCCTACAGGTTTGGCCCCGCGTCGGCGGGTTGTATGACTGTTGGGGCACACATATGTGTTTTGGGCTGCAAGGTTCGCTTCAGTGAGTGATTGGCTAGCGGATCTGAATGTTGCTGCAGTGTGGAAAGGTGTGCATGGGATGCTGTGGTCGGATATGTTGGTAAGCTTCACACGGGACATAGTAAGGCATGAGGCCCCCGATGTGGTTGTGGTATTTCGGCAGTGGAGTTGTCATGGGCCATAAAAAACTATCTGCAGCAGGCAAAGAGTTGGTGGCCAAAGATACGGTGGCTTTGGTCAGAGATTGTCCCCAGACGTGTTTGGCGCTATTCCAGCAATGGGGCAGTCATGGACCAGGTGAGGAAAAAGATCAATAGGTTGGTAAAAAGTTTTTTGGGGAAGCATGGAGGAGTCACCGTCCCCCACACTGACATAAGATTTGAACATCTGCACTTGTACTGACGAGATGGTGTCCATGTATCAGATGAGGGGATGAGAGTTTTTCTGAGGAACTTGGGGTTAGCTCTGAGAGAAGCTTAGAGAGGTTTGATGGTGGTGGGATGGTCAGAGGGACCATCTTTGGGAGGAAAGCAGTTGTTGTGCATGGTGAGGTGGTGCGCAGGTACATCTGGTGGTGTGAGAGGAAGTTTTGCAGAGGGCAACTCACACGATCGGTTGGGAATAAGGATGAATGCTTCAGACCGTAGAACCGTCTGTACGTAGCACTCGAAAAAGAAGTGTTGTGCCTTGGGCTAGCTGGGTGTGCCTGGTGTTTGAATTATGTGTTGGTTCAGGTTATCTATGGTTTAAAGTGTTATGCATATTTGTGTTTTAAATGGTCATTTGTTCAATTTCTTATAATCAATTTGATACTTTAAAGAATGAGACTATTATTATTACTGCTTTCATTGGCCCCCATCAAATTTAAGCATAGTCTTCCTTAAGATGGCTACATGCTGTTCAAATTAATACAATTTAACATTACATTTCAGTTCCCACAAATCGGTGTTTGTGTCTTTATTTTTAAGTAAGTTTAGGTAAGGGTGACATCTCCTATCACACCTGGGACGTTTACTGATGTTAGACTCACTGGTTGGTAATTTGCTGCTTTTTTCCTATTACCACTTTTATTCAGAGAGATGGCATTTGCTATTTTCCAGTCCTCTGGAATCACCCCAATTATTAGTGACTGGTTGAATAATTCAGTTAATGGTTTTGCCAGTACCCCTCCAAACTCTTTTAGTCTCCTCGGATGTATCCTATCTGGTCCCATTGATTTGTCCACTTTCAGCTTTGAAAGTTCTTTTAATACCTGCCCCTCAGTGAAAGTAGTAGTAATTGCCTCCTTTGTATTAATAGCCTTCCCATTTAAAAGTGGACCCTTCCCCTCTCTTTCTTTTGTATTGAACAGAAATACTTGATGATCTGCCATAGTCCTTTCACCCCAACAAGACTCCCATTCTCAATTTTGAGCCTTACTATACTCTCTTTTGTTTTTTCCCTTTATTTATATACCTAAAAAAGCATTTGTTCCCTTTTCATACCAAGTGGGCCAGTTTTTCTTTAGTTTGTGTCTTTGCTGTCCTGATAACCTTTTTAGCCTCCTTCTGCTTTGCAAAATATTCCTCCCTGTCATCATTATTTTTAGTTTGCTTATAATTCCGAAAGGCCATCTTTTTTC
>WWET01005184.1:32346-52391 GCA_011038615.1 Limnodynastes dumerilii
CCATCATATGTCCACACCCCCATCAGGTGTAAAGTACCCCCGGCCCCCCTAGCTCAGGTTCCTGGTCACAAGTGCGACCGTTGCGAACCCTATAGCTACGCCATTGCCTCTGCTCTTTTGGTCTCACTGACACTGCTCTCTAATGGTTTTCCTCCTATCTCTCTGATAACACCTTCTCTGTTTCCTATATCTCTGACCATGCCTACTCTGTTTCCACCACTAGCTCATCCCCCCATTTGGTTTTAACTACCACCTCTACACTGATGACACCTAAATTTACCTCTCCTCCCCTGACCTCTAATCCTCTCTTCTGTCTATGATATCCGAGTGCTTTGCATCCCTATCTATGGATGGCCAAAGGCTTCCTTAAGCCGAATATGGACAAAACGGAAATCATTGTCTTTCCTCCTCCTAGGATTTCCTCCCTTCCTTCGTCACTATAACCATTGGTAATACCTATGCCTCCTCATCTTATTTTGTCCTCATCCCATCAAGTTCACTGCCTCACTTTCCTTTACACCACACATCTCTCTCATTATTGCCGTTTTCACCTAAGCAACATAACCCTTTCTCACCAATGAAGCTATCAAAACCCTCAGCCACTCTCTAGTCATATGACATCTCGACTACTGTAACCTCCTCCTCATTGGTCTCACATTCACCCGTCTTGCCCCCCATCAATCTATACTCAATGCTGATTCCAGGCTCATCTTCCTCTCACACCAATCAATCTTGGCCTCTCTTTTATGTCAAACCCTCCACTGGCTTCCTTTCCGCTTCAGACCTCCTTTAAACTTATCCTCACCTTTAAGGCCATCTCCTCTTCCACTGCTCCCTACCTCTCTTCCCTGATCAACATGCACACCCCTTCCCACCCTCTCCATTCTGCTAACCACCGCTGTCTCAGCTCCCTTCTGATCACCACATCTCACACCCAAGTCCAGGACTTCTCCCGTGCTGCACCTCTGCACTGGAATGACCTTCCTTCTTCAGTCAGACTCTCCCCCACACTGCAGGTCTTAAAGTGCTCACATAAAACACACCTGTTCAGGCTAGCCTACACCTCCTCCACTTAACATCCTCACTGCATCCTACATCTATCCCTTCTTTTCCTTCCTTCCCCCTTTCCTCTGCTCACACCAGCAGTCCACTTCCTTCCCTCTCCTTGGGCCGGATTCAGAGCTCCGGCCGCAATGCAATTGAGGCCGGCGTTCTGCAAAAAGTGCTACTGCGCATGCGCAGTAATTTTGGAACGCAATCTACGTTACTGCTTGCAATGTAGATTGTGTACATGGGTACATACGTCCGGAAATGTGACACAAAAAAACGCATGTGAAAATTTAAATAAAAAAGGGTGGAGTAAGGCATTTAAATGAAGGTATGTGGGTGCGACTAACATGAATCGCACGTACAGAGAACACATACGCACGCAACTGCTGACGGAAAGTTACAAGTGGTCTATGGACTTGTAAGTCACCGACAGCATAGAAACAACCGACAGCATAGCCGAGAGAGGGGAGTGTCATGGGTGTGAGGGGGTTTGGCCTGCACTGGCCGTGCATATAATTGTGTACTTTTAAGGAAACGGTTCTCTGAATACGGCCCAGAATGTGGAATAACCTCCTATCAGAGGTAATAGAAGCTGTTAAAGTATAACAATTTAAACATGCTTTGGATAAACATAAACCATAAATGTATTTTACAACAAACAAATAACTAAGGATCACGGACCGGATTCACACCTAAGAAGCACTCGCTTCTTAGGTGCGTATCTTTAGTAAAGGACCTACTACGCATGTATAGTAGGTCCTTTATGCAATTTACATAACAGTTCTTTAAACACCGCACAGAGTATTTTAGGTAAAAAGAGGTGGTGTTATGCCACCTTGCAGAGGGTTTGTGTAAAAGTGGGAGGGGCGAGGTATTTAGATTAGCCGGGGAGGGTGGGGAGGAGGCGGGGAGAGGCAATGTCCGTGCGGATATTGTACAGCTAAGGTAGCCCTATGGCACTCGTAATTGCCATAAGGTACCTAAAAATTGGGGTGGGATGGGGGCAGGTCGGGTGAGTTAGGTGCGGGTCTGTCCACACATAACTACGTATCTCTGAATCCGGTCCCACATCTTCAGATCTTGGGTTGTTATGGGTTTAAACAAATGGACAGACAGAATGGATTTATCAAATTCTATATTTTTATTTGTAGCTCAAAACTGTTGAAGAAAAGGAAGAAGAAAATGTGCTTATTCTACTGATTTCTGTGTAACACTATACATTGTACCCTATTGCAATTCACACTGGCTTCTATATTAAAAAAAAAAACTGGTGAAAAAAAAAAGATGATTAAATGAATTATGAATGTGACTTTGGGGTGGGTTGTGGCACTAGGGTATGCCATAGTTACTGACTTCTTGTATAGGGGGTGAGTTTGAGGCTGCCAATAGAGTTACTAAGGATGGAGCAGGACTTCATCAAGCCATGTCAGTCCTTAGTAATGCTCAGGCTGGAGGCAGTGACTAAATCAAGCACAGATCTGGGAGGTTTGCTGGCTCTCCCAGCATTTCAGGAGCAATGCAACTATGGCGTATGCTAGCGCAAGGAGACTAACATTGAAATTCTAGTGCAAGGACATTTTAAGCCCTTTAGTCCAATTAGGACTTATAAATTATCCCCATTTTTAAAGAGGACAGCTCAGTAATTTGAATGTAATGTACACAGATCATAAATCATCAGATTATCATAGCTCCATTCATAGTGGGATGGAAAGTCTGGATCCGATCCATTATTATTAGTTGAATAGGGAATAGGAATTATGGACCGGATTCACAGATCTGGTGTGAGTTAAGTGCAGACAGATCCGCACCTAACTCACCCATCTTGCCCCCATCCCCACTTACGAGTGCCATAGCGCTACCTTAACTATATGTTAACTATACTATACGTCCGCACGGACATTACCATTACCCACCTCCCCAGCTAATCTAAATACCTCCCCCCTCCCACTTTTTCCCAAACCCTCCCCGAGGTGGCATTACACCGCCTATTTTTACCTAAAGTATCGAACTGGTATGTAGATTGCATAAAGGACCTACTACGCATGCGCAGTAGATCCATTACTACAGATACCATCCAAGAAGCCACTGCTTCTTAGGTGTAAATCTGGCCCAATGACAAGAGTGGTTATTATGATGATCAAGGCTAAGTAATAGCAGAATAGGATTTACTGTATCATCCAGGAACAATCAATTTATTTCATGGAATGCCTATTTCAGCTAATGCCTATTTATGATGCAGAGCTTAGCTTAATGTGGAGTTTAATGACGTGATTTGCATAAATTGCATCATTAAGCCCCGCCCCTGCATGCATTGCTAGCTTCCCTCCGGAAGATCCGGGAGGAAAGCTGGCAGAAGTCGGCAACCCACTTTAAATGAAAAACACGCTATTTTTTTTTTTTATTATTATTATTATAAGCAACCACCACAGTGGATATAATGATGTTAAGGACAGAGTAGAAATACCAAACTTGTATTGCTCCTGGTAGAAAACATCTGATAATGATTAGAAAACAAGTTAAAAATAGCATTAAGCATTGATTATTTAACTCCTATACTTCCTATTCAGGCATATACTGCTGTGTAATAGGGATTCTATATTTACTGCAAAAATGTACACTACAGAATAATATTCTGACCTTCCCTGAATTGTACACACTCTGCAGGACAGTTCACTCACTCCACAAGTCATTGCAAGTAATGAAACTATAGCTTTTCTAGCCCCAAAGTCTGCCTGTGTTCATTAAATTGCACTTTGCTTTCTGCTTTTCCTCTTAAGCTAACACATTGCTCGATAGCAAGGAAAGATGAGCTTGCTGAATGCTATTTTCACAGTTTGAATTGAATTACAACAGCCAGGGCTGTCAGCTACATTATTACCAGCTTTTGCACACTTTAATTAGAATATTTTTATTTTTCCTGGGAGATTAATACCGCAGACTTTGGTATTTTTAACCTTGCCGTAGGGTGAGGTCTACCACTGCTGTCACTGCTTCACATGGGCAGAGTGGCTGATAGGAGGAAATAAGAACATATTGATTTCATTTTTGTAATACTGCACCGTGTTCTGTACCAAGGGTGCAGAATACACTAAAGAAAAACATGATTGTGCAACATAAACTGTCCTTGCAATGAGGTAATAGCTGTAGGGGAGTTCCAAAATGAAGTATACAGCCATTTCTCCCTTTTTCCCTCTATGCTCTGTACAACAATTCAAGTGTTTAGCAAGTAAAAATGTCAACAAAGATATGAATGACACATTTGTTAAATGCTCTGGAGGCTGATGCCTAATGCCTTTCAATGATATGCTGCCCTTTGAGGACTAATTTCTGGCTTAATAGATATGATGAAACGCATGGAGAAGGGCACCGTTTATTATTAAAATGTATAACTGCCTTCAAAATCGGAGCAATGTTTGTAAAATAACTGGCATCTCTAAGTGGCAGGTGCTGGGAGATAAGTTAGCTGACACATAGGAGACTGACTCATCAATCTTATCTTTTTACATTTTGACATATAAAGTTAATTATTTTACTAACAATGACAATGACAACACTGTGGCTGCCTACATCATTTAATACTTAGTTCACTACCAGAAAATCCTCAATTCTATTCGTGCTTTGTCATAATTTATTCTTCTGCTTTGCAAATAAAAGGAAACGAGCACCGTATAGGTGAGAGGTGATATAAATGACCAACTGGGCCTGCATCACTCAGTTGTCAATTTGTAACCTTGCAACGGTAGTAATTATTAGAGGCTAGATACTCGCAGAGGCATAACTAGGATGAGACAAATAGGGTGTATGCTCTGGGGGCCCATTGGCACACAGGATTAAGTAGGAGCCATCCGTGCCCACTGGACTTACCCTGGTGGTGCCTTGCCATACTTGCAGCCCCCCTGTCCTGCACACAGACTGTGGACACCATGCCAGGATGTCACCGCTAATAAAAATCTACAACATAAGCTAGGCAGTTCCTTGAGTGTGGTTGCTAAGTAACAATGGATGCTGGTTATCTGTCACGATTCGTTCAGTTCTTTGATTTCTGCACATTATGTTTGTTTACCTTCAGCCTGTCACATGACTCCTCTTGCCTTTGCACTTCCTGGCTCACTCGTTGCTGAAGGCATTATCTCTTAGAAGCCACTCTTTAGCTTTCTGGACTGCCTCATCACCTGCTCTATTTAAATCCCTCACTAGCTTCACTGCCCTGTCAGAGCAACAGCTAATCTTAGCCTGCTGATTTGTGTCTTTAAGCTCGCTCAAGTGTTTTGGCTCCCTGGTTTCTGGTTGTGTTACACTGTCTGGTTCCTGGTTCTCTACTCCAGTGTTCCTGTATTTCTGGTTTCTGCACAGCTTCAGTCCTGTCATTGTATCCAGCCTCAGTGGCAGCCTCTCCACTATCTGTAACTACTACCCCTTTTTGATTTTTCTGTGAACTTACATTGCAGATTTTTACCTTTACAAGGTGCACATTAAAATTTGCATTTTTTTTACTTACCTAATAGACGGGAATAATCGCACTAAGAGCTTTTTCCTGTCTTCGCAGGCAATTGATTCAGACTCTATAAGTCCCGTGTAAGCTGTCATTATAATAGTCCCAAGGCTAGAGTTGGCATGTGGGCTAGCTTTAGAATATCTTTCCCTCAGGTACATGTAATGCTGACTGGGCAAGTCTCTTTCTGTACTCCTCACTAACTACTAACTCCTCAGTGCACATTCTCTGCAACTCCTCTCCTCCTCTCTGCCTCTACCTGGGTTTTTCCTGGGTGAAAAGCTGCATTATAAGTCCACAAAAACCCAGGAAATTCCCGGGTCTGACCGTTTCACATGTGCCATGAATTTCCTGGGGCTGCCCTGTCAAGCAACTGTCAATCATTCTAAAGAGGAGCTCTTATTGGCTGGAAGAAGTATGTCATTTAAAGGGGACTTAACTTTTTGCACACAATGATAATGTAGTGGATCTTGGTGAATTGCTTTTAAAGGGTTTTCAATTTGTTCAAAACCTGCTGTTGGCTTTTTGTATTGCCCCTTTCTTCCAGCTCTTTGGATATATTAAAATTAATGTATGCATCTTTTACCATTCCAGATATTTGGGCTTTTATCTGTTCCTCACCACGGATGGCCAAAAACTCCCTTACTTCCTCCTCACGCCAGTGCGCCATGATGTTGAATTAGCTGTGTCTGAATATGATGAAATCATCCTCCTGCATGAAAAACTTGTGTTGAAAAAACAACATGGGACCTTTCACAGTGACACCTTACCCGTGTGCGACCCAGGAAAAACCCTTCTTTTCTCCTGGGGCGACGAAAAACATACGTTTCACATCACCACAAATTACCCGGGTTTTTGCTGAGACTCAGGCTTTTGCCCAAAAACAAAGGTATTTGGTGGTGATGTGAAAGGGGTTTCAGACACTGCAGCTCTGACTTCCTCTTTGGTAACTCCTCCCAATCCCAGAACACAGTGGGGGTGGAGTTTTGTCTTACTCATTGTGGCTTAACAACACGCAGAAACACTAATGTACGGAACTGAGTTCCATACGGTAGGAGTCCTGATGCGGAACATCGGGGACCCACATACACGCTGCCAGAAAATCATCCGTCTTCAGCAAGCAGATTCAGTCAGGTGTACTCATTAGAACTGGATCTGGGCCATAGAGTGTAATGAAAAAATTGACTGTATAACAATAAACTATTGTGGTGATGTGCCCAATAAAAATTTACCTTGCTGTGTGCGATGTGTAGTGACCAAATCCTGCAGTGACCTATCACCACCACATGCTCTCTTTCCAGCTTCAATCACAGTTCTGGATTCTGCCTGAGAGGCTGCAGTTCAGGTCTGTGTCTGCATCAGATGTCTGTAGCTTATTAAGCCTGATCCCTGACACCTGCATGGTCTGCATATAACTAGCTACTTTCAATCCACCCCTACTGGTTCATTGATGTCTATGGTGTCTGATAGTCTAGCTGTGAGTTCACTGTTCACTGCATGCTGTTTAAGAACACCGTGATTTCTTCAGCCTAGACTTTCTGTTCCCTTTGGTGAATTCCCAGTTTGCAGTTGTTCTTGAAAGTTATTATCTGGACTATTCCTTGTTTGTTGGACTCATTCCTGCATACTCCTGCCATCGGAGTAACCTTAGTTTGCAGCCTAAACTGAAAGCACCACTATCCAGACTATGGGCTGGATCCAGACTTAAGAGGGAGCTTGAAATTAAGGACCCGATTCTCACTTAAGAATCTTCTTAAAATAAGAACTTAAAGTCACTCCTGGGCAAAACCCTGTTGTTTTTAGGGGAGTCATATTTCATCTGTTGCAAACAGTACTAGTGTTGAGAGGTGATGTTTCCTATCCCAAGTCTAAATAACAGTGTAACTTACTGAAAACAGATACTGACTAGCTTTACCATCACATTACACTGTTGACTTGGGATAGGAAACATCACCTCTCAACACTAGTACTGTTTGCAACAGATGAAATATGACTCCCCTGCAATCAACATGATTTAGCCCAGGAGTGACTTTAAGTTCTTATTTTAAGAAGATTCTTAAGTGTGAATCAGGTCCTCAGAGAGGAAAGTTACTCCTGGGATAAATCATGGTGAGTGCAGGGGAGTCATATTTCATCTGTTGCAAACAGTATTAGAGTTGAGAGGTGATGTTTCCCAGCCCAAGTATATAGAGTATGACTTCCTAAAGCCTGACTTACATTTCCTGTTCAAAGTGGAGAGAACAGTTAGTCTGAGTCATTCAAGGAAAAGAGGCAAGGCCTTTTGACTAAGAGAGAATGCCCAGTCATGGGCCAGCCACTCATTTAGAAAGTGGATCTCTTAAATCTATAAATGTCAGGATGCATATTGGTCAATTCACACACATTATTTCAGATACACAGTATGGAAATTTTGAATTTGAAATACAAGTAAAATATACTAAGCATGTAATTCTACAGTAGATGCAGCTTATTTTGACTGAATACATTTTTGTTACTGTTCATGGCATCAAATAATGTCTCTTTTGGACAGAATTACAAACTAGTGACTAAATCCAGACACCTGCACGCTTTCCGTACACACGGGGTCTGGCAGTATAAATTAGAGTGAACTCCCCCTGTCACTCCTTTTTTATGCAGGCTTTATGGCAATTACACTGTCATAAGCCGCCATAATTGAAATGTGCGGATCATCGGTCCATACAACCACTGGTTCACTCATAAATGCTAAAACCCACTCCCACTGTACAATTTAAATGCTTATCCCTGCCCACCTTGGCGGGTGGAGTGGAAACATAGCCTATTTGTACTGAAATGGCATCGGAACGGAACTAAGTTCTGTACGATGCTAGGCACATTAGTGTTACATTCGTAACACTAGCGTAACATCTGAAGGGTGCATGTGGTTTGGCAGTCATTGTGTCATTGTGTGAGGAAACGTGATATTTACAAATATTATCTTTGTATAACTTGATCCAGAGATTAGCTGTCGTCTGTTTTTCAGGTGGAAGAGCAACAGAAATGAGCACTGCACATGCTCAGAAAGGTAGCGAGCACAGAAAGATGGCCGCACTGCTGCCCCTTCGCCTGTGTCTGCATCCATCTGCTCTGTGCTAGTGGAACAGGGAGTTACACAATTTGTGTATATAAGAAAAGGGGCATATTTCTAATTTAAATATGTGCAGTAACAGTGTAAGTTGTCTGCGCTTTCGGGAGGGTGTGGTGTCAGTAATAGGCGCAGGGCATTTGTGCTTAAAAACTGATCTACATAAAATAATTTTTTTTAAATAAAATCTGTCCATAGAATAATGATTAAAATACTTTTTTCTTTCATTTTTATTTATTTTTAATGGCAAAATCGCAGCAGAATATGACTATTATGCTCTGTAATTTATATAGCCGATTTAAAAAAAACATTTTTAATGCTGCAAATGCAAACATAAAAAATGCATAGAAAACTGGTAGAGGCTGTGGCTGTATAAGCTGCAGCCTCTGCCCATACGGCTCTGACTGCATGGGCGACACGCCTGCCCTTTTCCTCTACGTCCTATCCACAGTTGCATGTTTTGCGGAAACACAACTCTGGGTAGGATGTACACCGTCCGCACATTCTGCGTGAGATAAAACTGTGGATCAGGCCCCTTATCTCTGAATGTCTATTCCATGTCATCTCTTATATTTGGAATGATAGTAGATGAGATAATCAACGTTGTTTGCAATTAATTTAATTGCAAAACTGTTGACTCTGTCAACTTGCGCAACTCTGGATAGGACGTACACTGCTTGTGCATACTGTATGTGCTAAAACTCTGGATATTCCATGTCATCTTTTATATTTGGAATGCTAGTGGATGAGATAATCAAAGTTGTTGAATATATTTCAATTAATATTATTAAGTGTTGAATCAAATCAATACAATGTATATAAAAATTGAATGACTGTACATTGCAAGCAAGCAGAAAAAGTCTAAATCAAATTTATGGCATGCTGGTAGAAAATTGTAGAAAAGTCTCTAAAAAAAACTGTATCCTATATCATGGGGTATAGGCTATTTTGTAAGTAGACACAATTCTGTACTTTACTCTCTACTGCATAGTATATTTGCTTTTATGGTGGCAGCAAATATTACACACTCCAGACACGCAGAGGTAACTTTCATAAGTTATTGTTTCGCATTCCCCCTCTCCATATTCACAATTCTTTTTCTTTTAGCACTTCTTCTTGAAATATTGGAGCTCATCCAGAGTTGCGCATTTGTCTTTTTTTTTTCAGACGGAATATCAGTGGAATTTCGCACTTCGCATGCTCAGAACAGGCAGAAAATGGCTGCGAGCACATAAAGTCAGCCGCAGTGCTCCCCTTGCACCTGTCTGGGCATCCATGTGCTGTGCATTCGTTGAACGGGTGTTTCATGATATTAAGATGATAAAAAAGAGCATTTAAATAGGCGCAGTAGCTGTCTAATGTACCTGCGATTCCGTGAAAACCTTGCACCATGTCCGGGGATGGCGTAAGTCATAGCAGGTCATTTTCAATGGGGAAATGGTCCTATATGTAATAAAAACACTGACCTACACATGGTGAAAATATAACTGAAAAGGTCTGATTAATTAACTGTTTAAAGTACATTTCTGCTGTTAAAATAATATATATATTTTTATTTCTGCCAGCAGCTGAATGCCGCTCTGTGCTCAGGGATTACTGTAAATAATGTAGAAAGACTTTAAAGGGGTATTATTAGACTGAAAATGGTTAAAGTTAAAAAAAAAAAAAACATCCCCTGCGCATATGGTTCTGTCCGGTTGCAGTCCCCGGTTAGAAGTTCTCATTTTCGAAATAGGGACATCTGAAAGTTCTTTTTTTGGATGTCCCTATTTCGCATACTTACCAGTTTATAATATTTTTTTCAGAATGGGTGAGTATGCTGATCGGCATACTTCACCCATTCTCATTCGGAAATACCTCCGCTGCGGATACCCCTCTGCTGCCACTATCACCGGACCGAGGAAAAGATGAGTAACCTCTCCATGCGGGGTAGGGAGGGTTAGGGTCAGACTGCAGGGGAGGGTGGGTTAGGCTCAGGCTGCAGGAGAGGGAGGGTTAGGCTCAGGCTGCAGGGAAGGGAGGGTTAGGGTCAGACTGCGGGAGATGGTGGGTTAGGGTCAGGCTGCAAGGAAGGGTTAGGGTTAAGGTAATGAGAGGGGAGGCTTAGGGTTAGAATAAGGAAAAAGAGTGGGGGACTTTTTTTTACTTTTCAGAGCACCGGAAATTCGGCGCTCCATGGATCGATTGCTATGCATCACCGAGGCATATGCAATCGAAATCCCTGCCAGTTCAAAACGGGCTGGGAGGAAAAAAGCCCTATTGAAATGGGGCCATTCTAAGCGGGGACCCACACCCGGTTCCGTCTGCACTTCCCATTTTCACTATGTCCTATCCAGAGTTGCGTCTTTTAGTGGAAACACCTAACTCTGAATCCAACGTACAACACTTGCGCAAAAACTTTGGATCAGCTCCATTATTTTCAGTCATTAAAAATGTCAGAATTATATATATATTTATTTTTTATTTTATTTTTAGAGTCTTAACAATAAAAAAAAACACAAAACTTTTCCATAATATTTTTTTTTATTGTTATATTCAGACTATAAAATTATGGTTAGAATATAACAACTTATTCAATAAGATTATTTCAGATTTTATTGGTAGTAGAAAACAAATGAGCTTGGGTGGTGTTTTTGTTTATTTATTCATTTATTGTTTTAATTAAACAACCATCTGTCTACCTATGTGAATTATTGGGTCAAAAAATACATTTGTTTTCCTTATGCACAAATTCATTAAAAGTTTGGTGTAGCTTACAAAGTCAGCCAGCTTGTTGCAGCTCATCAATGTTGCTAATTATAAGCGAGTCAGTCAAAACAGCTTGAAATATGTTTTTTTGTTTTTTAATCCCATTTACATGATGCTGATGATTGCATACTGTAAGACCTCAATAAACAGGGGTTTGCTCATTTCTAACAAAATACTTTTATGAGCATTTTATTGCAATGTATGCTCCCAAGCATGGCTTATCTTAATGACTTTATAGTAAGTTTTTCTATAATGACATTGTTTCTCATTGTTTTTATAAGGTACGTGATGTAAGTTTGCAGTTGTGCTGCATGGCTTTGATAAAGGGTATTAATATTGACCCACAGTCAGTGCTTTTGTTTAACTATGTTCATTTTATAGGCAGGCAAACAATAGATAAGACAAATGGGAAAATGCATGGCACATCTAATTTATAAGTTCTATTTTAGGAATGTGTTTTATGTCTTTCACAAATATTGAATGACTTTGTTTTTATTTCTTCTCAGTACTTATCATTACTCCAGCTTTGTAGCCAATAACATTGTATTCCCCTTGGCGTTTTTTTAAATGATTTTTTCTTTTTGAATCACTAGCTTAACAATTAAGCACAAGCATTGTGAGCAATGGTGCACTGCACATACATAGAAAACGACAGTAATTCCGCAACAACTGAGGTTACAAAATGACCATGTGATAGAATGAAAGAACAAACCTACTAAAGACTGTTGACCGGATCTTCAAATTCCAATTTGAAGCGAACTAATCTCTGAGTATACGTGGGGATGGTTGTGGGTCTGCGGTGAGTTCCGAACTGGCTCTCATATGGATTGTTTTTGCCTCAATCATCTGCAATTAATCATCACCAGGACGAATATGCAGTGATTAATGGTAAGTATTTAGCTAACCCCAATCCTTATCCTAATCTTTAGCCTAAACCTCCCCTTCTATTATCCTAACCCTAACTCTCTCCTCCCCGCATCCTGACCCTACGACTTCCTTCCCCGCAGTCTTATCCTAATACTCCCTTCCCTGCAGCCTGACCCTTAGATTCTCCTACCTGTAGCCTAACCCTAAAACACCCCATAGACTCCCCTATAATATGCACTTGTCTGCGTGGCGGGTCTGTGGCGGAGGTTTCCAAATTATTGAATGGGTAAGTGTGCCTAAAAATACATTTGTCATACTTACCCATTCTTTAATAAAACTGAGCTTTAGGCTGTCTTTAATTTTAAATGAGCTTTCGTTGCGGAGAATGCATCCCATGGGGATTCACAATTGCAGATTCACAGGAGTATATTTACAAAAATCGATATTGGCTGGCGATAATGAATCGCCAGCCATTGCCGCGATTTTCCTGCGTTTTTTTTTGTTCAAATCGCGGTATTCACTAAAGGGCACTTTTCTTAGGGGATTTTCAATCACCCGGGAGAAGCGTTGCTTTAGCAAGTGGTAAATCGCTGTGCACAGCGATTTGCCCGTTCCGAAATCTCCGTCGCTGTGTTCTTTGAAAAAACAAACAAACAGCGCAGCATGGTTGAAAGGCTTAGCTTGCTACGCTGATAGAACTACAAGTGTCAGCATTGCTGAGCCTTATAGTTCTATCAGCGTCAGCATGGTAAGCCATATAACCATGCTGAGCTGTGTGGTGTAAAAAAAAAAAAAACAGTTACAAATAAGCACTATACATATACTGAACATACATAAAATACATTATACATCAATAAAACTGCATATTATGTCCCCCCATAATTGTATAAAAATACAGGTGGCCACCCGGTAGTTTAAAAATAATGTAAAGTGTCCCATAGTGTTTCCTAAATAACTAATAAATAATTCATGCTCACCGTTAAGATGTAATCCGTCTTGGGAATACTTGCTTGCAGATTCTTCATTAATTGCTTCATTTCTTCTTCTTCAGGATGAAGACTTGTCCCCTTGTCTCCGTAACTTGCTTCTTGCTGCCGACCAGAACCGTCTTCTTGTGCGGCGCCGCTACACTACACGTTACACTTGGGCAAAACTATAATGATTTCAATCAAATTTCATCTATTGTAAACAGCATTATTGTTAAGCAGTGATGTTTCCCAGCCCAAGTCTAAATAACAGTGTAAAAGTGAAGTCAGTCTGTATTTGTGTGCAACAAGCAAAAGCAAAGTATTATTCCTGCATGCATGGAATGAAATAAATTTGACTTAAATCAGCATGGTTTAGCCCAGGAGTAACTTTCCTCTCTTATTTTCAATCTCTGAATCAGGGCCATTACCTTTAGTGCACTGAACATCATATTGCTTTGAAACTATGTTTAGGAAATGTGCTTGCAAAGCATCAAATGTTTATTATTAAAAAGGAAATCAATATAACACAATGCAGATAGCAAAAAAAAGTGAAACTGAAAAAGAAGTATCAAATTATTCCATATATTCTACTTCTGCCTACAATCTTACTAATAGGAATAAAAAGCACAATTCAATAAATAAAGAAAATGCATATAAAAAGGGAAGTCACTACTGCAAGCTGAGTAACATGGATAATATGGTGATAGATAAATGTGAATTTTGTGACTAAAAAGTAACATCACCAAGGAATAAAGTTGGAAACAGTCTTTTGGTAGTAACATGTAAACATAGAAAAATACCAGACGGAGCATCTAAAGATAAATCAACTGCATCAAGTGTTACCAGGACAATAGTAAACAAATTACACAGAGTGATGTGGAATTTCCTAGGTCAATCCTGCAAAGACTGTAAAAGGGCCCCAGAAATGGCATTAATTATTAGCAGAAGGAGGTGCTTGTCGGAACCAGCAAGAAGAATAGGTGGAGCCGAAGACACTGTCAATGCAAAGGAACATTGAGGACTTCTGAACTGTGAGTATTTTCTTTATACTCCATTATGTAAACTTTTAGTATTACCCTGGGCATCTAATGTGTCTTACTTTTATGGGGGTATCTAATGTAGCTGTAACTTTTATGGGGGTATTTAATGTTGCTTTAACTCGTACGGGGGCAACCACTATTTTTGAGATTGAGCGGGGGGAATACTTTTTATGTTATTACTGAACAGGGAAATGTATTTTATTTTATGTACGTGGCCATTCTGTGTGTAATTTTTGCAAGGGGGCATGTAATGTTTTATTTACTGTCATGTTTGCCATTATTTAAGCGGCAGCATGCACTTAACCCTTGCCATGCTGCCGCTTATGGTACTAAAAGGCACAGTATGCTCTGCTAAACACTGGCATTCTGTGCCTTATAGTACTACATGCGACCACATGCTAAGGCTTATTTGCATGCTGTGCTCTACCTTTTTAATGTAATTATTTTGTAAATTAAATTTTTTTTATAAAATTTTTATTTTTATTTTTTTACAACAGGACAGTGTGTGTGGTGATTTTTACAGCTAAATCGCTGTGATTATAAGCAGAAAATTGCGGCGATTTAGCCTTCAATAAATCAACACACATCGCTGACAATTATAAATTGCCAGCCAAAAACGCCTCCGGCAATTAAAAAAAAAATTCTTGCCAAAATCGCGGTGATGGCTGGCGATTCATAAGATTATGCATTTATTAGGATCGTGGCATATTTATTATTCATTTATTAGATTAAGGGCATATTTATTTTTTATTTATTAGGATCGGGGCATATTTATTTAATAGGATTGGGGCACATTTATTATTTATTTAATAGGATCGGGGCACATTTATTATTTATTTAATAGGATCAGGGTCATGTAAATGTTTTTTTAATGTAACAGGTGACTTTTCAATGTATTTTTACTGTATCGGGAACTTGTAAATGTATTTTATTTGTAAGGTTGTCCATTATAGACACTGCAGCATGCACTTAACCCTTGGCATGCTGTCACTTATGTACTATAAGGCACAGCATGCTCTGCAATACAAGGGCATGCTGTGCCTTATAATACTAGATGCTACAGCATTCTAAGGGATAATTGCATGCCGCAGCAGCCATTTTAAGTATTGTGTGTGTTTTTTTTTTTATTAAACTTTTAAATACTAATATGTTAGTAATCTCCCGCGATGTATGGCGATTTTGAAAGGGTTAATTCGCTTAATCGCAGTGAATAAAACCTTTAAATATCACCATACATCGCGGAAGATTGAAAATCCCTGTGGTAACTCACCTCTTTGCAAATCCAGCGATGTCCCGCGATTTTTAGGAGCAAGTAATCTTGCACTTTAGTAAATCTGGCCCCAGGTCTTTTTCAGCTGTAGGCTAAACATATGTTAAACTAGGTTTATTAAGGCATATCTGTGCTTTTTGCAGGATGAGATGGAGAAATAAGGGTTCTATTTAATAAGCACTGTATCTAAACTTGAAAACCTCAATCTCCCAATGCACTTACCTGTCAATGTAGATGGGATTCTCCTTTGGATTTTCAACTCGAGACTTCTCTTCTTTTGTACATACACTTAAAATGAAGCTGCAGCCTTCACTGGAGAAAAAGACTCTAACTGCAGGAGAGCAACCCACCACGATCTCTAGAGGAACAAGTATTAATAGATTCTCATGATTCAAATGGAGCATTACAATTCTGTACCATTATGTTGTGCTGCTGAATTTGGTCTTTTAATGAATAAACCTTAAGTTTCTTGCCTCACACATCTAAAAACACTTTTTAAAAAGAACTAAAATTATGTTTATAGAGTTATGATAATTGAGTATACGAAAAAGCGCTAAGATACACTCCCATTTCTCTTGACTTTTTTTGGAGGGGTTATAGGTAGATCCCCAGAGTATATTAGCTGATGATTAATACTTAGCACAATTTTTACCTTTGTTATTACATCATTACATGTTCATAGAGTTAGTTTATCAATACTTTGTCTTAGTTTTCATACAAGGTCGAATAAAAATGGCTCAATACATTTAGAAAAATTCATATATCACATTTAACAGTTTTGGACAGAATTGTTTGTGAGTGACAAGCAAAATAGATTTATCTAGAAAAGTTACATATTTAGTGAATATAAAAATTGCACATATTACATCAAACCCCAAATGCAAACGTCAGCTATACAGAAGAGAATCAATACTCTCTCAGAAACTTGGCATCAAACACTGGAGGACATTTATGAAAAATAATATACAATAAAAATTTGTTGAAGTATCTGTAATCAAAAATCTGATGGGTGGTACCTAGTACCATCAATGTGCCTTAATGCATGAACTTGGAATAACTCCTTTCAGCAAAGCATATACACAAGATTACAGAAGTGAAAGCATAGGAGACAGAGATAGTGTGAGAGGATTGCAAGATAGTATGAATATAGAATATTGAATGCTGCTGAATTGGTAAATTGGTACACTGTTTGCAATGTAGGAAAATAGGTCCCAAGCAGTCACAATTAGACAAGTTCTTAGCATATTTGCATTTCATATTCAAAGTGCAATAACTTAAAAACATCTGTTGATGGGGCAGGCAGCAGGAGACTTAAAGCACCATCACATTGCTTAACACTTGAGCAGTAGGGTATAGATTACACAATTTTTCTTAACAATAACCAATAAAGGACTGAGCTGTAATTCTTAAATAGACCACTGCTCACATACCATGTGACCAAGGGGTGGAGCTAACTATTGGATCCTAGAACATTAGTCACAGATTTTCATGCAATTGGAGCCTTGAGCAAAAGTTATATTAGAGCTAAACAAAAGTTTATAAAATTGTGAGTATTGTAATTTCCTCTCATGCAGAAGGACAACTGATATCTATAATATCTCTGGCTTCGGTATTTTAATAAATGGAAAAAAATACTAGTGTGTTGAAACTAGTGACTATAAAAAATAAATGAATGAATGAATGAAAAATATAAAATAACTATGGACCAGATCCTGACATCTTTGTGAAGAACCATATGTCCCACTTATCCAGCCATGTGATGATCGCTCTGCTAACCACTTCCTTTGCACCTACAGACATCCGATAGCCATACACAACCTTTTAAAGACTTGTACAAACATAAAATGGTGTCAGTTTAAAAATTAGGTTTGGTTGGCAGAATACTGTAATACTTGAGCGAAACCCGCCTCGCCCTCTGCTGGAAGTCGTTGTCAGTGTCATTTATCAGAAATCTGGATAGAGTGGACTTTTTTTCCAATCGGA
Organism: Limnodynastes dumerilii; assembly: GCA_011038615.1. Taxonomy (NCBI): domain Eukaryota; kingdom Metazoa; phylum Chordata; class Amphibia; order Anura; family Limnodynastidae; genus Limnodynastes; species Limnodynastes dumerilii. The sequence goes on from WWET01005184.1 coordinate 49,868, forward strand.
TAGCAGGGATGAGTGACCATGTACTGAATGCAAAAAATGGATCTGGAGACAGAAACATTAGAAAACATTTTAAGATTGGATCCGGATTTATGCCCCTAACAGTTATATACTGTAATTAAATCCATCATTACAAAAACTAAGAAACCTAAATATGTAAACATAAATATTAAATGTTCTATTTAAACAACAAGTTAGTGGATTATCATAGCAGCAAATTTAATCGACATTGAAAAATACAAAAGTTCTATAAATCAAGAAGACTTTGAAGTTCATTCTTTTAGATGTCCTGCTCCTGCCGCCAGTTAATAAGTTATTACATTAAGCAGCAGGCAGTCTCATGTCCAGGATTCCGCAATACATTCCCAGTGCTGCACTGCATTGCAGGAAAAGAGGTGCCAAGCAGTCACAGTTATAGCAGACAACAAAGACAAGTTCTTAGCATATTTGCATTTCACATTCAAAGTGCAATAACTTTAAAACATCTGTTGATGGAGCAGGGAGCAGGAGACTTAAAGCACCATCTCTGATGAAGCAATTGAATTTGCTCGTAGAACATTCTGTTGATGTTTGCATTGCTAAGTAAAGCAAGTTCAGATCTTTTATCACCATAATTAAAGGCAATGATTTTCTGTAAGCATTTTCACCTCTAATGCAAATGGAATGTTTGAAAGCTATAAGAAGCAGTGCACAATTTCAAATGCAACAAGCAGTGCTTTGTGATGGAGTCAGAACAGGTATGATATAGTGTTCTAGTAGAATGGTAATCATTTCACATGGAAGGAAACACTAAACATATTGTAGCCTCTTCTGAAAGCAACAAATAAGGAACATGTTGTTTTCTATATGGAGTTTTTTTTCTTTGCTAAATTTTTTATTTAACAGTTCGTTAACATTTAGAGGGCGCATAGTAATTACTTATTTTTTTTTATACATCTTTGCATAACCTCCCAGTTGGTTGATGATTCCCTCAATTACCTTGGTTTTATTAAAGTGAACAATTCATCTTATAATACTTTTATAAAATAATAAGCATTAAACAAATATTTATGGCCCTATATTTTTGTCAACTTTATTAAAAACAGCATCATGCATCAGCATTTTTTATCTGAGATAGTGAACTAAAGGCAGCAATTTCTATTATTCAGACATATCTTATTGAATAACAACATGAAGTCTTTTCACAAAGGCCAAACCTTCCAAAAGGCCCTTCTTTGGTGTGTAATTTTGCAAATGTAATTACAGCGCATGCACAGCTGTACATTTACACAATCTACATACCAGGTGCAGTCTTTAAAGTAGTTTAGTAAGAAAGAGGCGTGCTAATGCCACCTCAGGAAGTGTTTAGTTTGAAGTGGGAGGGGGGAGGGATTTAGATTAGCCGGGGAGGGCGGGGAGTGGCTTTCTCCGTGCATAGTTTCCTTCTTAGCATGGTAAAAGAAGGTGGCTCTATGGCACTCTTAAGTGCTGTAAGGTACCTAAAAACGGGGTGCGGATTAGGGGATGAACGAGTGAGTTGTGGTTCTCTCCGCACCTAACTCACTCTTAAGTATGAATATGGTCCAAAGTGTCAATTGGCATAACCAAACCATTCACTTTAACCAACGCCAATTGCATTGCCCCACACATGTAACATTTATATTGCACATAAATTGCTTGTTAACAAATTCTTTCCATCACAACAAATGATGTAATTGCCCTGTGGAAATCGCTATTTCGACATTGATATAACCAACAGCTGTATTATTGCCGACACTGTTTAATATAGAATACTTTTATATAGACTGGATACCATGTTGAATGTTCCTATTTCCACAAGGTACCATGTTTCACATGCCTTTAATGTCTGTTAGTGTTAGGCTTCTAGAAGGGAAAGGTTAGAGTTAGGCTGTGCAGAGGGAAATAAGAGGCTAAGGCTGTAGAGAGGGGTAGGTTAGTTTTAGACTGAGCGCTGTTTTTTGTTTTTTTTCTGTATAATATTGTGGGAACACCTCTCCCTTTCTACAGCTGCTGGGATCTATATTATTATAAGTGCAATATGAAATTTTAGCCACACTATTTTGTCAAGTTTAGCAGCGCAGCCATATATATTTTGTTTTTTAGTTTTAGACTGCAAAGACGGGATGGTTAGGAATAGGCTGTAGAGACGGGAAGGTTAAGGTTAGGCTGCTAGAAGATTGACACCATTTGGCAGTTGTAGCTTCCCAGGTGCAAGCTGTTCTGTACAGCTCATTGAAGCGGAGAATACATGCGAAGTGCTTATACGACGTTGGATGAATTTGCACTGGACTGTAAATAGGAAAAGAAATGCACATGAAGCATTGCCTTTATGTTTATGTATGAAGACATACCTATATCACAGTATTAACCTGCTCATCATTAGCTTTCGTGTAATAGTTATAATTACTGTACACCCTATTGCTTTAAAACATATGTTTAAATTAAATAAATATGTAACGTGGTTTACTTAATTAGGAAATATCAAACAGAAATCAGCAGCACACAACATCAATTGCAGTCAGCAGCA
>WWET01005184.1:52929-70378 GCA_011038615.1 Limnodynastes dumerilii
ATTATATATATATATATATATATATATATATATATATAAAGCCCTGTCACTTATTTTCCTCCTTTTCCTAAATCAATTAACTACCTTTTCCCTGCAGTTATCGAATGGTAGTTGATTGTCATTTTCTGTTTTACAGGGAAGCTTCTGTCAAATGCAAAAGCTGCTATTAAAAAATTAACCTGTAAATGCTTACTCTTGGACAAGCGCAGTGTTGCAGGACTATAACAAAGTATACAAACATATATAAATAACTCCCCCTCTCTCATGCGCATATTTGTGTGACTTATGCTGACATAGGGCAGCCTTTAGTCACGACCTCTGACCGCTAATCCGCTCATAAATACCAAAACCCACCCCTGCTGTACAATTTAAATGCTTCCCCCACCCACCTTGACGAGCAGAGGGGAAGCACAGCTCCTTTGTACGGAATATCTATCTAACTTAGTTATGGATGATATTGATACTGCGGATGAAACGCACGCAATATCTGAAGGACGCATGCGCCCTCCCCTCAAAACACCCGAATTTTTTTTTCGGAGGTCTGGGTCTGTTCCAAAGTTGGATCATCTACTCTGTGATAAGCTGATTTTCTGACACCAAAATCTATCTTTTAATTAATGCAATTGCAGTCCCTGCATAGCATGAGGGATTTCTGAAATAGGGGCATCCGAAAGTTCCTTTTCGGATGTCCCTATTTCGAATACCCCTCCATTTTAGAAATTTTTTTCAGAATGGATGAGTATGCCGATCGGCATACTCACCCATTCCTTTTCATAAACGCCGCCGCTGCCACAGTGCCAGCACCACGGGAAAGGTGAGTAACCTTTTCAGGGTTAGGGTCAGGTTGCAGGGAAGGGAGGGTTAGGGTCAGGCTGCAAGGAAGAGAGAGTTAGGGTCAGGCTGCGGGAGATGGTGGGTTAAGATCAGGCTGTGGGGAAGGGAGGGTTTGGGTCAGGCTGCGAGGAAGGGAAGGTTAGTGGGAGGGGAGGGTTAGGGTTAGAATTAGAGGAAGGGTTGGGGTAGTTTTCAGGCTTACCTTTTGGAGCACCGTGTTCGGTGGATCGATTGCTATGCCTCATCGAGAAAGAACGGCCCTGTCTTTCCAGGGACCCACACCCAAATTAATGTGTAGGGACAATAGGAATCCCTCCAAATGTCCAAGGGGACCAAGCCCATTATAGAGCTGACCTACAGTTATTAACAACAGCAAAGTACACATATAATAAACAATAATAATAAAAATAAATAGTGGGAAATCTGCACTTGGACAATGTTGTTAGTGGTGGAAATGTCATTTTTATTTATTTATTCATCTTTGCAAGCTGAAAATGCTTTGCTTTAGTTTAAATGTTTTCTCAGATTTGAGCTAGAAAATGTCAGTTCTTCACAAACATTATTTTTTCTCTTCTTGCAGATCTGCTTCAAACATTGGATCAGTCCTTATGGGTATTAATGACAGATCAAGCTATTAGGTTTAAATTTAGTCACTCAATGGTCTTGGGCAGATTAATAAAGCTGCATCAATATATTGATCCTGTCTTAAGGCAAAGAAGATAAAAAGATTCAATTTGATTCAATTGTTTCTGTGCTGGAAGCCTAATAAATAAACATGTGCACTCGCCATTTGCAGTTTTTTTCCTCTCGCTCTGGATTGGTTCATATCCTTTCCGATGGGTCGGTATGGATGGATTTTTATGTAGTTCTGAGCATACACAGCTTGGAGTATGCAATATTTGGCTTATAGTCAGATCTATTCAATATATGCATGGTCTTTACACATATAGGGCTGGATCCAGACTTAAGTAAGTGCTTGAAATTAGATACTCCTGGGCTAAACCATGTTGATTGCAGGGGAGTCATATTTCATCTGTTGCAAACAGTATTAGAGTTGAGAGGTGATGTTTCCCAACCCAAGTATAAATAACAGTGTGATAGTAAAGCTGGTCAGTGTCTGTGTGCAGTAAGCAATTCAAACATATATCCCTGCATGCAAAGAATACAACTAACTTGACTCCCCCTACAATCAACATGGTTTAGCCCAAGAGTAACTCATTTCAAGCACTTACCTAAGTCTGGATCCAGCCTATAATGTTTAGCACAAATTTCAATTCTGAATGACATAAATAATGCATATCTTATCATAGTCCTATACTTTGAGGTTATACATTTATTATATGACCTAGAAAGGAATCAATTAGACTGCTGTTTTCAGGTACTCACCCTTAGATGATGCAATACATTCACTGATTGTTTCACTGTATTATTTTCATCTTGGTGTACGGTCCAATGCTATCAATAGAATCTTCAAGCACTACATTAAGCCATTTTGTTGTTTTGAATTCTTGTAATATAGCATTGTATGTTATATACATTATAGCACTTATTAAATCAATAATTTAGTCTCTGCAGACTACAAGAATAAACATTTGAAGGGTTTTATGTTACACAGATTACCTGCATGCGCATGTAATGTAAATATATTAGTAAGCTGCAGTTGTGAATGCTCTGATCTGAAAACAGGATATTAGTGTAATTTAGAAACTTTTACAGAGATAGGTAGTCTTATAATGACAAATCACATATTGATGGACTTCTTGACTGTTGCTGTGGGTATGACTCACTCACTGATGTTCTATTTGGAATGTCTTTGTCTATATCACTTTTCACAACTGGTTTTAAATACATGTGGCAGTTCATACAGCTGTGTACACCTAGATACTCTCTAGTGCCCTCTTAAGTCATTTAATAAAAACACACAGTAATTCGATATATAAATCTAATTAATTGCATAATAATACTTAATATTTATATATTTCAAGTTAATACATTGGTTTCTTCAAAATAGCTATGACACACTGTTTCTACATTTCTCTTTTTTCATGTGCTAAGTCAGATATAAGTAACCTTTAGCACTGTGGGTATTTTAATAACTTTGGACCGGGTCCAGACTTGCGACCGGCACCGCACTTGCGCACACAAAGTGTGTAAGTGGGGTGTTTTGAATGGAGGGTGCATGCACCCTCCACATGTTACGAGCATTTTACGCATTTAACTTCTACCGTATGGAACAATAGAAAATCCACAGTAAGGGACTGTGCTTACCCTCCGCCCACAAAGGAGGGCGAGTGGAAGCATGTAAATTGTACAGTGTGGGAGGGGTTTCCCACATTCGTGTGGATCAGCGGTTTCAGTTAAGGCAGCCTTATGGCAGCTTAACTGCCATAAAGCCTGCACAAGAGAGGAGAGTGACGAGGGAGTTCAATCAGGCGTATTACCAGACCCTTGCACATACGGAAAGCGTGCGAGGTTCTGGATCCGCTCCTATAAGTGCTTTCAATGAATCAGCCATTTCTATGCTGTTGGAGAATGCTGAAAGTTGTAGTTTCATCTAGGCCAAAAATGTACTAAATATCTTTTGGTGGCGGTTTGATACTGATTGATTGATTATCATAAAGTAATAAGATATAATAAAAGTTAAAGCACTTAATGGCTGCGACCTGTAATACTGTAATAGAAGGGGATATGTTTCCGCTCTTCTGATGTTTTATTTACTTTAGGATTGTGTGGGAGGGGGTCGGGTATTTTCTTTCTTTTTTTGGGGGGGAGGGGGATTTGGGACAAGTGAGTTTTTATGAAAATCAACACTCACTTTTTTTTGGGACGTTTTGATGGGGATTTTCTTCAGCGGCTTATATCTTCATCTATGAAAGTATCGGGATGGCAAATAGTAATTCAAAACCACCAGAAAAAATGCCAAAAGGTGGTAGCTTTATCAAACTATCCTTTAGAAAATCTTTCCCCTAGTGTTCCAAAGCTTCCCCAAACCAGGGTTAAATGGATTGTCTTCAGTTAGATGGCTTCTATTGTTTACCAGTCATTTTTGAAAGGGTGTTTTATTCTGTCATCATGTATGAGAAATATTTGTAGACACTATGGGGTCTATTTACAAAACTTCATTTTTATGTGATAATGCCCATTTTCACATGAAAATGAAAGTGTTAATATTTACAAACCATGGATTGCCATGGAAAACAGCAGTTTCCATGGTGATCCATGCAAACATCGGAGCTCTCCGTCGGCCCATTCTTTCCAAAGCGGGCCGGCGCTTCGTAATATCTATTAAATGTCGGAGCAGAGTTTTACACTCTGCTCACGGTGTAAACTAACGCCTTCTCATGATGGCGCTAGTGCCTTTATCCCAGCGATGTCCCCATATTCCCCCCTAATAGTTGTTATCAGGGGGAGGAAAAGGGGGGCATGTATGGGGAGACCGCTGGGATAAATCAGTGTGTGCTAATGTAAAATAAAAAAAATATTTTTTAAATGATATTTTAACAAAAAAAAATAGATTTGAAACATTAAAAACTGTAAAATAAAATAACAAAAATAAAAAACTTACCTGTCCAGTAGACACGTTCGACTTTCAAAGTCCTGCATGGGAGTCTCTGCGTATGCGCAGGATTTCATTCATACGAAGTATGAATGAAGTCTCCTGCGACGACCACAGAGACCATTGCAGAACCTTCGTGAGTAGTAGTAAATTTAAATGAATGAAGCTGCCAGGCTCACTGCGAGCCGAAGCGAGCCTGGTACAGCTTCATTCATTTAAAAACGTTCAGGTAAGTAAATTGACCCCTATATTTGGTTTTATGGTGATGTTATATGGCACAACGGGGTCTATTTACAAAGATAATGTTCATGCAATAATGCCCATTTTCATGTGATAATGGGCATTATCACATGAAAATAAAGTTTTTCTTATTTACAAATAATGGATCACCATGGAAAATAGCAGTTTTCATGGCGATCCATGTCAATATTGGATCTCTCCGTCGGTCTGTTCTTTTCGGAGTGGGCCGGCACTTCATTATATTTATTAACCCTCAAAGTGGAGTTTTAAACTTCGCTCTGAGCGTTAAATTAAGGCTGGCGATGGTGCTACTATTCTAGTGATATTCCCATATAATCTCTTTTATCTCCCTCTAATAGCTCTTATTAGGGGAAGGAAAAGGCGGGTATATATGGGGAGACCGCTGGAATATATGTCAGTAAAAATAAATAAATTAATTAAAAAATTACAAACAATAAAAAAAACAAATTTAAAATATATAACAGAAAATGGTTCAAACTTACCTGACCGGGAAACGCATCTGGCTGCAGGTGTCGGCCCTTGCTCTGTAGAATTCTACGATGTAGAATATAAATATATGTAGAGAGACAGGACAAACATCATCAGCAATGTTGTCCTTTGGAATTGTGAGGCCCAGTACAAATTAAATGTATTCCCCATATGTTCCTTACATGATAATCTAACCTCTTTACCTGTGGTTACAGTATATGCCTATTAATGTCAGTGACAGAAATACAAGTACTGTTGTCTATATTATTGAACATGGCAGCTAGAGATCATCAATCATTGAATCAATTTTATGTTGCTCTGTCACCATATAAGGTCAGGTACAATTATTAAACATGTTTCCAACATTATAATGCTCTCTTGGCATTGAACTACTTCCCCCATCACTAAAGAGGTTACATGGAAATCATGAAACAGACAGATAGTTTCTCAATCTATTGAATCTGCAAAACTTGTTACTTCACACTGTTGTACCTGATAACAGTAATGCTCCATATTATTTCCTCATTTCCAGTTCCTTTTCTCTCAGAGTTAACAGTATAAAAATAACAAAGTAACATAACTGTAGATACTACTGTTGATCCTAGGCCGAGAGAAAACTACACTAATAAACCATGTACAGAAAGTCTTCCCCCTCTCCTCCGTTCACACCAGCAGTCCACTTCCTTCCCTTCCTTATGTCTTCTGTTGGTTCATCCCTCCCACTTATTGTGTAAGCTCACAAGAGCAGGGCCCTCCATCCTAGTGTTGTTCCCTCCTCCTCCACCACTCTCCCATCACTTCGTACCCTCTTGTCCCCCTCTGCTACCCTTTTACCCTATCCCCACCTGGTGGCTCCCTCTCAACCTCTCACTGCACTCTATCCCCCTCCTAACTGATCTGCCAAGCTTGACACCTCGCATTTTGCCTTGCATTCTGTGCTTGTTTCACTTTATTGTATTTTTGTGATATTTTTATATTTATATTGTATTTTATTATGTACTATGCTGTCCATGCCTGCCCTGTATATCTGTAATGTATTTTGTTGTATTTTGTATGGCACTGCAGACACCTTGTGATGCCTTATAAATAAACAATAATAATAAGCACAGACTTTTTGCATGTAAACTCCATGGTCCCATTTTCTTTATACTTTTATATGTATGGACATGTTTTTTTTAATAGAAATCTAGGATCCTACATCACATTAAAATTGTAATTGCAAATTTACCCAGCTAAAGAATTAATGTAACACAATTACATACATTAGTGATATTAGCCAGTTGTAAAGAACATTCTGAAACCATTACTTGCTGCTTACACATAGAACTAATCTGATGTTCTCAATTATGTTCAATTCAATTTTGGTGGTCACAACAGTGAATGCATCTTCCAGGCAAGCAAAACCCTCTATGCAACTCACAGGCAGGAAAATAGTCAGCAGTTCAGACAGACTATTTTTTATTCAATTTTTTTTTACATTTAAGGAGTGTGTAACAGTTGATACATCAGGTTTAGGCAACCTTCAGCAATCCAGGTGCTGTGAATCTACAACTCCCAGCATGCTTTAGTAGCATAGGCATAGCTATACATGGAAAAGTATAATGCCAATTGGAGTTTTACAAACACCTGGAGCACCTCTGGTTGCCTATGCCTGTAATAGATTATGATAGTGACCATAGTTAGGACCAGTAAAAAAAAGAGGTACAAATCTGCTCCAAGACAATACCTCTTGCAAACTGAGGGAGTGAAAATTCATAAAATGTCTTGCATGCAAGGGTTATAACGCAGTGGCACATGTCCACCTGACAGAGGCCTATCTACCCCTTGGCCAGGACGGCACCCACCAGGGGCACCAGCCAAATGGGGGTGTTGCCCGGCAATGCCACCCGTGGCTAAGAGATAGTGTCACCTAGTGCAGCGCTGGTCTGGAGTCAGACTGTGGCTGCATGCTTTTAAAGTGAGGGCTGACTGGATGCTAGGATACCCGCAGTCACAGAGAAGCCAGGGGGACTTCATTTCCATCGCAAGTCTTGGCCACCGCGGGACTTCAATTCTAGCCGCAGTCCCACTCGGTGGACACAGGTAAGGTAAGAAAACCTGGGGGGGGGGGGCTGGAGCCTGGAGGCACATGATTGGGGTACTGGGGGGGGGGGCTCCAATACGCTGTTTGCCATGCTCAGGTCTATTAAGTCTCTTACTATGTCCAAATCCACCACTTACCCTTCGACATCCAGGTCATCTTCTAAGTGTCAAGTCCAACTACAAACTGCCATCCCACCAAGGGGCAAGTTTCCACAAGCTACCTTACTTTCTGGTCATATCCAAAGTCAGTCCGTGGTAGCCTGTGGTAGAACCTCCAGGAGGAAGTCAAGGAGAAGAGGTCGTCCTCATTATCCATCTTCAGAGGTGGCCCCTACTTTTTAGGATTTGCCAGTGTACCCCTTGGCTCTAGAACATGAAGATTCTGACTACTTTTACATTCCAGGATTTGATTCAGACTTCATGTGCCTCGCAAGTCTCGGGACTTCAATTCTAGCAGCAGTCTCACTCGGAGGACACAGGTAAGGTAAGAAAACCTGGGGAGGGCTGGAGCCTGGAGGCACATGATGGGAGTACTGGGGGAGGCTGGAGGCACATGATGGAAGTACTGGGGGGGGCTTGAGGCACATGATGGGAGTACTGGGGGGAGGTGCTGGAGGCACATGATGGGAGTACTGGGAGTAAATGGCTAATGAGGGGGCACCAGTCCCTTGCTTTGGCAGGGGCGCTGGACCATAAGTACATCCCTGCCACCTGGCAACAAACAGCCAATAGTGGACAGTTGGTCTAGGCAACAGGCAGCAGAAGCAGTGGGTGACATGGCTTCCCTCACAGAGGCAGCATGGCACTAAGGATAGGAGTAAGTGCTTACCGGTCTTTCCATTTTCTACTATATATTATATATATTCTCCTGTATGTCTTTTTCTTTCTTGATTGCAACCTAATAAAAGTGTAACAATTGAATAGTTGAATCATTAGACGATGAGCTATTATGTTAGTGAATACAAATTGTAATAATAATTTTATTATGTGTAATGGGTGGCATTTATTTTATTTTTCCACTTTCAGCATGTTATACTACCCTACAAAACTTTGCATAATCACATCCCCCATCAGTGCCAATGACAATTAAAAATATTGTGAAAAAATAAACTTAATCCTCAACTGTATATTACAAGATACCACACAGAACCTAAATAAGTCATTGGGCTGAATACCAGCCCTCTGCTTTTATTTTTCTAAAATGCTATATTTCAATAGTCTGGACTAGTCACAGTTAGAGCTCTCTGGCCAACACACTCTACTTAAATGCTGCCAGTGAACACACCTACCGAGAGAGCAGCAGTTAGACGCAGTCATTTGTTTCATGGTAAAGTAAATAAGGTATATACCACCTGGAGACAAGTCATTTAAAAATGCATACACCAAATTGCTGAAAATAAAGATTGCCATGAAACTGCATACTAAATAGACATAAACTGTTTTTCCAACTAGATGTTATTTCACACAATAAATATAATAGCATAAAATGATGGAAAAGAACAATGTTGTTTCATCCTTTATTTCAATTACTGTGCACAGCATGGCTCTTCCGCCTATCTGTAGCAATAAAATAATGAGGAGTTCTCTCTGGTACCTGCTTGCAGCCCAGAGCCCTCTTTCTTGATTAGTGTTAATCTGGTATTACATCTAGAAGCAATTACGACACTTGTTACTCTATGGCCATTTACTTCTGATGTTTAAAGATAAGTGTAAAGGGAGCAAAAGTAAATGTTGGTAATTGATATTCATGACCACAGAGCTGTTGGAAAAAAAAATATTTGATTAGAGAAAGCCTCCTTCCATTTAATTAAAATGACCATTAAAAAAAAAAAAAAAAAAAAAAAAAAAAAAAAAAAAAAATACTTTGGAAATAAACAGCATGGACGATACGTTTAACAATGCAAAATCATTTTGTGTATTGTTAAGTCACATTTACTTAATCAACTGCAAAAATCATTATTTCCTGCTCTATTGCATACCTCTAGTATAAATACAACCAAGTACTAAAAATAATGCTAAATTCTACAGACAATCCTTCATTTTGTCTCAAGCTGTCAAGTCACAGGGGGTTTCAAAATACACAAGAAAGAAAAAGTCATTATAAACGTTCAATATTTTCCACAAGTTTCAGACTGTGCATCAACCATAAAACTCCAGTGGCTAATAGACAATTCTCTTATGCTATATGTAAAAGAGGAATATAAATCGCGCTCTATTCTCAAGCAGCAAACACCTTAACACCTTAGGTGAATACCTCTATGCACCCTTTCAAATCAATAGGTGAGATGACAAAGTATCCCCCTCATTCATTCAAATACAAGAAAAATAAAATAGGGTTATAGTATGAGCGCTAGAGTCTTATTTTCCACTCACAGTTCTGAATATCTGGAATGCAATAGTTTCTTACAATGTCCGCACTGATGTCTTCTTTTTTCTCCAAGACAATCCTAGACTCCTTATTTCTTGCTCCAGAACTGATCCTTTCCTCTAACGTATTTTCCTTTTCTTTCCTCTGTTTCACAGGATTTTCTTATATCTTACACCACCGACATGTCCATAAAGGGAAAGAAAACAGAAGACCTTGCGTCTTATCCCAGGTATGTAGTAATGACACACCACAAAGAGCCTACTTACACTTTTCGTCTCTTGTGGAATGGCCTCAAAAATGGTTGCTTTTTTCCTCAATTGTAGCGCTTAGGTCCCAGGTCGTTTCTTTCTTAGTCCACCGTAAACATAGAAAAGGAAAAAAGACCTTGTGCCGCACCATAAACAACCAGTGAATTATATTGCTTTCAAGGGTACTCACATTTAGTATCTTCTTTGTCAGTTCGTTTTTAAGTCTCTTTCTTTCTTTTTCACAGGTTTCTTTTTCACAGGTCTCACAACACGTATGATGGTATTTCTCGTCCCGGACCGAAAAAGGAAAAAGAAAGATCTCATGCACTCCAACTAATGGTAGAGAACCTATCTAAGGGAAATGTTACTTACAATGTTCCCATCTTTCAAATCGGCTCATCAAAAAATTGGTCCTGGGTGGTTTGTTCCTCTCCCTTCCTCCACTGAAATCTTCTTCCAATGTTTTCCCTTCCTTTTTTATCATTTTCACGATCTTCAGGGGCAGGGGAAGTGAAACCCCCCCTATCTCTTATTTCACTATAATAGGTGTCTTTGTTATTCGTGATTTTCCCTATTATGGGGGGTAACCTCAATTTTTAATTTTTAATTGTGTCTCCCAAAATAATAAAGCATGAATTTCTATGTGCTTGCTGTTAAGTAATCTCATTTATTTCAAACAGTTTCTTCCGAAGAATTCCATTTTATAAACATCTTAAAAACTTTAAAAAAAATTCCAAATCAACTTTCTTTAAAAATCCAAGAATGTATCCCCCCTATTGTAGCCCCAGCGCGTACAGGGAGAGAGAGCAAGCAAGATACTGCTAGGGTCAGAGTTCTGGTGAGCAAGAGAGCATTGACAGTTTTGGAGAGTACTGAGATCTTAGAGGCAGTGGATAAAGGGGGGAAGATTAAGGTGGGTCTGGGTCTACAATAGGGGGGATACATTCTTGGATTTTTAAAGAAAGTTGATTTGGAATTTTTTTTAAAGTTTTTAAGATGTTTATAAAATGGAATTCTTCGGAAGAAACTGTTTGAAATAAATGAGATTACTTAACAGCAAGCACATAGAAATTCATCCTTTATTATTTTTAAAGACACAATTAAAAATTTAAAATTGAGGTCACCCCCCATAATAGGGAAAATCATGAATAATAAAGACACCTATTATAGTGAAATAAGAGAGAGGTGGGTTTCACTTCCCCTGGCCCTGAAGATCGTGAAAATAATAAAAAAGGAAGGGAAAACATTGGAAGAAGATTTCAGTGGAGGAAGGGAGAGGAACAAACCACCCAGGACTATTTCTTTGATGAGCCGATTTGAAAGATGGGAACATTGTAAGTAACATTTCCCTTAGATAGGTCTGCTATCATTAGCTGGAGTGCACGAGATCTTTCTTTTTCCTTTTTCTGTCCGGCACGAGAAATACCATCATACGTGTTGTGAGACCTGTAAAAAAGAAACCTGTAAAAAAGAAAGAAAGAGACTTTAAAACGAACTGACAAAGAAGATACTAAATGTGAGTACCCTTGAAAGCAATATAATTCACTGGTTGTTTATGGTGCGGTACAAGGTCTTTTTTCCTTTTCTATGTTTACGGTGGACTAAGAAAGAAACGACCTGGGACCTAAGCGCTACAATTGAGGAAAAAAGCAACCATTTTTGAGGCCATTCCACAAGAGACGAAAAGTGTAAGTAGGCTCTTTGTGGTGTGTCATTACTACATACCTGGGATAAGACGCAAGGTCTTCTGTTTTCTTTCCCTTTATGGACATGTCGGTGGTGTAAAATATAAGAAAATCCTGTGAAACAAAGGAAAGAAAATAAAGGAAAATACGTTAGAGGAAAGGATCAGTTCTGGAGCAAGAAATAAGGAGTCTAGGATTGTCTTGGAGAAAAAAGAAGACATCAGTGTGGACATTGTAAGAAACTATTGCATTCCAGATATTCAGAACTGTGAGGGGAAAATAAGACTCTAGCGCTCACACTATAACCCTATTTTATTTTACTTGTATTTGAATTCTCTTATGCTAACTGAATAATATTAACCATGACCTTATGAAGACATGCAACAGTAAACACTTAATACATTAAAAACTATAGTAGAAATTATTGGTCTTCTAATTAAAACATATTTTTAATCGTTGATCGGGCGTTGCCGTAGCTACATCGGGCAACATCTGCCCGGCCCATGCACAGATCGGCTTTTCAGCCGATCTTACGCTTACGCCCGTTGTCCTAGCGATGGCGGGCGTAGGTCTGGATCAGGCCCTAAGTGAGTAGCACTTGTGCCTCACAGTGCTGAGGTCATGAGTTTCATTTGCAGATTAGGCCTTATCTGTGTGGAGTTTGTATGTTCTCCCCGTGTCTGCAGGGCTTTCCTCCCGGTGCTCCGATTTCCTACCACACTCCAAAAACATGCTGGTAGGTTAACTGACTGCAGACTAAATTAACCCTAGTGTATATGTTAGGGGCCTTATTATGTAGCTCAAATAGGGGCAGGGAATGATGTGAATGTCTAATGTTCTCTGTAATGCGCTGCGGTCAGTTTGTGGCGCTATATAAATAAGCAATAATTATAATAATAATAATAGCATTGATCATGTGCAAAACAGGAGTGAGTACAAAAAAAGCTGAAGCAAAAGGTCATTTATTTTTAAGGGATCAATAGTTAAATGCTATCAATAAACATGAATTCTATTTAAAAAAAAACCTCGGAAACATGTAAGCTTGTATAGACTGCTGCTTTACTCCTCCCAACCTCTGCCTACACATTCGGCTGCATGTTCAAACGTGTGCTAATTTTCAGTACTACCTAACCAGATATGGAGTATGCATTTTCAACAGCCGGTCTGTGCTTCTGCTGCTCTTAAACTCAGGTCCCCGGACCTCATTTATGAAATGCACTGGATGGACAGTGCTAACAATTGGTTTTGTACCTAAGTGTATTTGTTCCATCCAGTGTGGATCAATATAACATCAGGAGATGTTTTCCACTAACAGAGTAGAAAGTTACTTGAAAGGCTGAAAAATCAGAGAGTTTAGGAAAATTAAAGAATTGCTTTAAAAAATGTTGGAGGTTTGCAAAAATAGGCATTGTCAGATCTCAAACCGCTTTACAATTACTTAACTTTAACTTTATCATTCATTCATTCATTCATTCATTCATTCATTCATTCATTCATTCATTCATTCAAATTGACTTTTTAAATATATAAAGCTTATATTTATTATTAACCAAACACACCTATAAAGGAATGTTTATTTGGTTTGTTGTACATTTCAGTTCACCTTACATTGAAGAAGCAAGCTAGGAATGTGTTTTTCTATCAAAGTGCAACAAAACGGGTCCTATTAGCCACAATATAGTTCTCATTGTTAGCAAGCTCTTAGCTGGTACAAAGTCCTTTTACAAACTGTATCCAATGGACAAAAAAAAGAAATCCTTTACAAATCATCCTTTTTCAACCCATGGGGCCAGATTTACTAAGCTGCGGGTTTTGAAAAGTGGAGATGTTGCCAATAGCAACCAATCAGATTCTAGCTCTCACTTTCTTTTAACATACTAGAGAATATCAGCTAAAATCTGATTGGTTGCTATGGGCAACATCTCCACTTTTCCAAACCCACAGCTTTGTAAATGTGGTGCATGATCTCATTGTAAATTCTTGTGCTGCTCCAGAAAACTTCTACTTAGCTAACACTGATGTATAGCAGTATTAGCAATGGGTTACATTGTTTAGATACTAGAAGCAGCGTACGTAAGTGACTTTTCATTTTTCCCAAGACTCTGCACTACAAGCAGAACATTTTATGATGCCATGAATGTGGATGTCTAATAAAATGGGAAACATCTGCATATGTTTTTATTCAATTAAATTTTTCCAATAAAAATATTTTTAGTTTTTACTTTCTTTCTGTCTTACTTTATTTATGTTTTGTCACATTATTTCATGTGACTTAAAGGTAGCCAAGCAATGTAACAAAGCAATGAGAAAGGCAAGTCAGATGCTTGGTTGCATAGGGTGAGGACTTAGTAGCAGAAAGAGAGAAGTAGTGATGCCCCTTTATAGATTATTGGTACGACCTCACTTAAAATACTGTGTTCAGTTCTGGAGGCCATATCTCCAGAAAGACATAAAGGGTCGTATTCAGAGATCCGTCGGCGATCGAGCCGCAAATATATGCAACTAAGTGGCAAGTCGGAGCAGGTTACTCCCCCAGAAAAAACAGTCACTCTCCTCGCAACCTCCGGCAGAACCTAAACTTCCACCTGCATTGACTTGCCCTATCTGGCCGCACTCACTTCCGGCTTATGTGTATTAGTTGCGTATATTACCGGCCCTAACTCTGTAAGTGCGCCCACTTTCCCTCATCTCAATGCCTCCCCCCGCCCATTTCTATGCAAATCCTTAGGTCCGTATATTTCCGCAGCACTTAGGGTCGCATTATTCTCTGCCTGATTCACAAGTCCGTCCCTTAGCCATTTCCGACCTTAACTTCAACGTAGATGGCGATCCGATCCTAAAAATATGCACAGAACTTTCGTTAAAACCGGATCTCTGAATACGGCCCAAATACATTAGTGACTGTGCAAAGAAGAGCAACTAAAATGGTCCATTGCCTGTGTCACAAATCATACCAAGAAAGGCTAGAGGAACTAAACATGTAGTTCTTATATGCTGTCACTTTCTATGTTCCTATGTTACTTTTATTTCTCCTTGGTAGACTACAGGACTGGCTACTACTAACAGTTAACACAAGAACACTTATGCTATCAGCACTATGGTTCGTTATCCAGAACTGCGAATAGGTTGTAGGGCAACTCATGCCCCCTTCCATCACACACCTTTCCAGTGCCCAGGACACCACTAACAAATAAAACATATTCCAGAAAAATAATTTAAGGGTTAAAAGGATATTTTATCTTTGTATATGTAATGACTTTGCATGAACATTATTATGATTTAATATATTATGGTTTAATGCATATATCTTAATCTTAATAATTTATACAACATATGTGTTGTCAACCATTCTGCTTATCAGAACCAATGTAGTATTGACATAATGTTTATGTAACATAGTACATTTAAAAAAAATTAAACAGTTGTTTTTGCTGCTTACCATTGAATTGTTGACATTGTCAATACATTGGGTAAATGCTCTTGCACATTAAACATTAATAATTCATGAAGTAAAACCCTTGTAGCTTAGTAGTTTTAATATAAAAACATGAGGTCATAAGACAGACATATTCTATAAAATGATTCCAACCTCTATGTACTTTTTGTTAAGCTAATGATTGTAAATTAGATTCACATTTTGTACTCTACTCAAAACCAAGTAATGGTGTGGCCAAATTGCATACATAAAAAATCATAGGTTCCTGTGCAAACATCAAAGCCTTTTAAAGCAGCTGCATTTTTTCTAATCTTAAACTGTCTCTAGTGTTTCTATTTCCTCTCTCTTCATGGTCCTGTGAGGAGGGGTGCATTCTGGGAAACCAGAAATCCTCCCTGCATGTGCCACTGTAGAGGAGAAGCAGTTAGTGTTTACTTCCAAAATGGCAATGAGCTGTCTTTGAAATGACAGCGACCATGCGCATTGGCCTGCTGTGAATCTCTTTTGTGGCTCTGCGGCGTTCCACATCACCACATGGAGTGGAGCATCATAGCCTAGTGCCCGGACTATTTTGTCAGTCCCAAATACCATGATTTCTGATAGTAGCCCTGCCTACGGAGGACAGGGTCAGTGGCTGGAAGCTTATAAAGCGCAGAGTATATGGAGCAAATTCTATTGAGCGTGATGTGCCTCTGGAACAGCACATCCACAACATGGATTTTATCTCGCACCTCATAGAGGTGTGAGATAAAAACCACAATGTTCAGCTACTGTAATAGACGAGAATAAGCAAACTCTGTGCCCAGTGCTGGGCTGGGCCGAGGGCAGGGGGCAGGCCGCACCGCTATCAGGTGTTTTAGGGCCCTCTGCCTCCTACTAAATTAGCTACTTATACTACTGTTTTCTGATGCAGAGCTCCGACCGCATTGCATTTGCGGCCGGAGTTTTCAGAACAGTGCTAGTGCGCAAGCGCAGTAATTTTGTAATCTACATTACTTCTTGCAACGTAGATTGCGTATACGCGGTCTTTTCTGAAAACTCCGGCCGCAAATGCAATGCCGTCGTTGCTCTGCATACGGCCCGAAGTGGCTGCATCAGTTATTTGATGCGGCCGCACGATTCACATAAATAGGAATCATTTGAACAAATGTGTTTGGTTTCCACAATCTATCTGTGGGCTGGGGAGTTATTTTGCTGCTCTCCGCACACAAGTAGAGTCCCGCAGCTGTGAAGATCTCCACAGCAGAGCTGGCAGTCAGTGCTCCTCCCCCTATATCCCTGCATAAGAGAGAGCTCTCCCACTCACAGAGAAGTGAAAAGAAGCCGCCAATGCCGATGGTTCTGCATGTGTGAGCATTGACTGGTCACACATACAAGGATATGTGTAACATCTGTCATTTTCTCATTTCAATACCACAATACTGATGTCTGCATGTCAGTGTATTATACTGGTATTGCTGGCTGCATCTCAGAGAAAACGGCAGATGATACAGATATCCTTGTATGTGTGACCAGTCAATGCTCATATACATGCAGACATCAGTATTGCCGGCTTCTCCTCACAATGAGCCTGATCCAGACCTACGCTCATGAGACGCCCTTGTGGGTAGCGTATTTACGCTAGTGTACCTACAATGCACTCCCATAGGCTCTCCCCTCAGTCGTCCGTATTTATGTCGTCTAACACCGACCAAACTCTACCCTAACTTTTCTGAGCGTAATCGCGGGCGTCCATAGGCTCCTTGCCTATTTATGACGCTTAGCACACCCATACTGTACGGTTTAAATGCCTCACCCCACCCTCCAAGCATAATTATGGGTTTTGTATGGTTGGCACGCCCCTTCGTGTGTTGTTATAAAGCTGATACGCTCAAAGCCCATACGCTCTGAATTTCGTTGTGTAACAACTGCCACGCGCATGCGCAGTAAGTACTATAAGGGTGCTTTTACGCTTACGAAAAGCGTAAAAACAAGGGTGGGCGTAGGTCGTGATCAGGCCTAATGACACCTTCCTTCCTCATTGTTCCATTAAGTCAAGAGACAGAGGGAGGAGTGAGAGAGCAATGAACAGTAAGAAAAGTATAGGTAAATAAATGAGAGAAGGTCTTAAGGATGGGTGATTGGTTAAAGAGAACAGAGGGGATGGGCTAAAGAGTACAGGAGGAGAGGTGTCTACAGAGAACAATGGGGGAGGGGATAAAGAGTACAGGAGGAGAGGTGTCTACAGAGAACAATAGGGGAGGGGCTAAAGAATACAGCTGGAGAGGGGTATACAGAGAACAATGGGTAGTTTCTAAAGAGTACTGCAGGAGAGGGGTATACAGAGAACAATGAAGGAGGGGCTACTGAGAACATAGAGAGAAAACCGTAGGGAGAGAGGGGTATAGCGGGAGAAGTGTAGTGAGGGGGGAAAAGAGGGAACAATGTGTAGTGGGGTATATTGGGAATAGTGGAGAGATGAGTATAAAAGGAAACTTGGGGGGGTTCAGTGAAAAATAGCTAATGAGAATA